>MU225019.1:3880134-3912406 GCA_018584345.1 Thuja plicata | reverse complement strand
CCACCTGCGGTAAGAAGGGAGCCTCCCCTATTGCTGAGAGGAGAGAGAAATCTCACATACTGCTGCCTAAAACACACATTTTGCAAGTTGTAGTCTTAGTGACTTGCAAAATATTTAGCCAACAGAAGGATTGGAAGGTAAATCTACAACAGACCTGGAGATTCATTCTTGGCAACCATTCTATATCAGTTTTTTAGTATTTAATAGTTGCTACAGTATCCGTGAACAGTGATGCTACAACACTTGTGAATAGTAGTTGCTACAGTACCTCCCTCTTGGCACCTGGGGTTTATATTAAGCAATGGTTAAAGTTTGTCAAGTGCAGATTGCATACTTGTAGGAGAATATTTATGGGACTTTGATTGCCGGTTTGCAGTTCCAGAATTTGCTGTCATAACAATTTTCAGACCTGCAGTTCATTCTAGGTTTTATTCTTCATATATGCAAGTATTTACATTGTAAGTCTGAAGCATAAGTATGGAAATTCATATCAGCCATTAATTTCATCATTGCAATCAAAGTCGTAATCAGTCATTTAATATCAGCAAATCATAGTTTTCAAACTTATATAAAGTTGTGCATACCAATTGTTTGTCTTAATGACAAACTGTTGTAGGTTATTACTTGCATCTCTTTCAGTTAAAGGAAGTTTGGAGTTAACATGCCAAGTGTTTGTAATAATGTCCACTAAGTTGTAGGGGCATTACTCAAATCAATTCAGTCATATATATATATATATATATATGTATATATATATATATATATATTGCATCTAGCTGCAGCATTGCACTACCTTTATTTGTCTTTAGATTACTTCTTTGAATTATTTTCAATCATCAAAACAAACATAATACAGTTCAGCAGTTAAAGCCACCGAAGGGTTCTTACATTGTTATCAGAGCGGTTTTCTACCATCCTATTGGGGTGGAAATCATTGAGCTCACACATTTGTTTTGAGTGACTGGCACTCTTATAGTCATCTTAGTTATGGAAAAAATCAGGAGATTAACTAAACATGGAAACCAGTGGAACGACTTAATGAAAAACTTGGAGAAAATTAAACAGAATCAAAAAAGAATAGATGAATTGCTTTCACACCCGAGAACCATGGACAGAGTAGCCAAGTATATGACTTCGATTTTTAAGGGGTCTACTCCACAAAGCGGAAGGAAAGAGAACCATGAGGTCTCTACTGGTGAGACATCTAGAAATCTTTACAATGAATTTTCAGCAGCTAGTGACCAGCATGCAGCTAATCCCATGGAGATTAAAAATCAGATTTACAATAGGGAAGATGTCGGGCACAAGACACTTCATGATGACTTCCAGATTGAGGAGAATGTTGGTGCTTTCAACACTCCAGAAGTTGTTATCAGTCATGATAACAATTCTGATTTTTATGACAGCAGTCCTTTGTTTGAGCCTATTAATGGCGTTGATGACAGAGCAAGTGCAGAAGATGTTGTTGGTGCCACCTTGAGTTTTGACACGCATGATGAGTGTTAATTTTGCGGATTGCATGGAAAATGTGAGTTCTAGTAATTCTGATTTCTATGACAGCAGCGAGATGTGTTTGCATCAGCATGAGATAGCAGAGGGTTTATAGGTGGATGATGTTGGTACTCGTGATATTTATGAGGCCGACTCGTGCTGTAGTGAATCTGATTTCTCATATCAGACCTTACAAAATGAATCAGAGAATTCATTGGTTGGTGATAGGTCCCAGGATCGTGACTTGCAGGGACTTGCTGTTACATAGGGAGTGGGAGCGTGTGAGGAGATTGATATAGCAGCAGTTACCACTTTATCAGATGAGTCACTTGTTGAGGTGCCTAGTAGCAGTGCCTCGATTGTTGATGTGTGCGTTGATGATAGCACACATGATGATTTTGATCATGAGGTGAGCATTGTGGATACAACTTCCTATCACAGTGTGGATTGTGGGTCAGAGAGCTTACATGGGGGCCAAAGTATTCAGAGACATCATGTGACCAGACAGTTGAAGGTGAGTGATAGTTAGATTGCTACAGCCTTAGAGCATTATGACGTTGCCCGTCAGATGTTAGCTGTATTTGGTTGGGGTGCTCCTATGTCAAATGAACACAATGATAGTGGTCTTTCCCTGATAGAGATCCATTCATTACGAGAGGCTATTAGAATAATGAAACATAATTACTTGCAGTTATTAGCTGACAGAGACTACCTTCTTGAGTGGGGTTGCACTTGTTATGATGCACTGTAGGGGAAGGAAGAGGAGGTTGATGAGCTCACTCATGAGCTTGAGGTAACTACAGAAGTATGGGAGAGCACCAAGCTGGCTCTTAAGGAGTCGCAGTCACGATTGGATGAGGTAACCGTGGAGTTGAGTCGAGTGCAGTCTTCACCAGCCACCGATTCAGTTTAGTTTTCTACAGAAGCTGTTGGTGATGAGTTGACACCCACGGGTTGTAGTGAGGATGTGGCTACATCCATCACGTATTTAGGTGTTGTGGGCACAGTTGGGATGAGTACCTTGGTAGAGAGTTGTCGAGAGTCTTCAGTTGTGTCAGGTTGTCCAGTAGTCAGCACATTGACAGATGATGCAGGGCAGGTCATTGAGAGTTCTTGTAATGTAGAGGTGGATTCATCAGTGAGTTGTGTGACTGTTCATTACACTACTCCATCTTCTTCACGAGATATATGCAGAGTACCATCTAGTTGGGAGATTGACTCTCATGTTCAGTTGTTTCCTTCCTCTGGAAACAATACTGTTATTTCATCCCATACAGTTGATTCTGTTCGACAAATTGTTGAGCCACAGAGATGGAGGGATCAATTGAGGGTTTTTGGAGAGAAGGTTGACTAAACCTTTTTTCGCTTTGACTGCACACATAAGTATGTTGAGTACCTTCTTTGGAGAGCAGGGTTTGAGGAGAGATAATATGGGGTCGAGGTTGGTACTCATATTCGCGATTTGAAGTTCATCCAGAGTGCTTTGGAGGAATTTAAATTAGAATACCTTCACTTGTTTCGTGATCGAGAGTACGCTATTGGATATGCAGAGAGATTTGGCAGGGCATCTACCCAATTAGCAATTCAGGGCCAGAGTTTGGAGCCATCTTCTGATTCTAGAGTTGTCAGTGATGAGCTTTTGACAGAGATTGGAGCCTTTTATTGTAACTATATAGTGAGGAGTGCTCATCATTTTTCCTTTGATCCACAGGTAGAGGACTTGATTATGCGTCGATGTGGATTGGCTCTGGAATCATACCATCCTTTATGGGATGGGTATATGCCAACTTCAGTTGATGGAGTTAGTAGTTGCAAGTTGCTGAGAGACTACTTGCAGAGTCAGTACATCCATGGCAGTTTAGAAGAGGATGGATATCGTGGTTGTGATACGGATACCCTTGGTAGTTCTTATCTTTGTAGTACAATTGGATTTCATACCCATGGGGGACTGGTAGAGTATCGGGGGAGTTTTGGTGTAGCAGGTGATTCCGAATATCCTTACTTCCTTACAGTGGATGGATGTGTGTTTCGTTTATACTAGGATCTAGGTGGTGGCAGGGTTAGTACTGCAAGTTAGATGGGTCCCATAGGTTTGCTTCACCACTTTTGATATGGTGAAGTTGGGATTAGTGTTGAGCAGCAGATCTGGGAGTATTCTTCTTGGCAGACTTCTATTCTAGATTTGGGATACAGGTATATTTGGTTGGACACTCTTCAGTGTGTTGTTGGATCTTACGTGTGCATCGGGATTTCAGTCTGGGTTCACTGGAGAGTATTGCACTGTGTATGTGGTTTGGGTTATTGACAGTGTTACTTTTGATCCGCATGTACATGGTCTTTTTCAAATGCACAGTTTCAGTGCGCAGAGTTGGACAGATGGACTGTTGATCACCTTTGTGTAGTTGTGGTTATACTGGTATTGCAATTGTGTCTCAATGTGGGACAGTTCTCAGTCTTCCTTTGTTTTTTAGTTCAATGGAGTTTGTCTGCAGTGGAGATTGCTTGGGGACGAGCAATTTTAGGGAGGGTGGACTGTAATGTCCCTATTTCCATGAGCATCAGAGTTGAGGTATTAGCCTATTATTTTGTCCCTCGTAAGCTAATGAGGTTGGTTAGAGGGTCCTTTGAGGGATGCATCTTCTTCAATGGTCAGGGTTTTGCAAGTTTGGCTTTCGTTCGAGGTCTCCAGGGCTCTGCATGCAGTAATTGCTATTTATAGTAAATCTTGAGGGGGGTTAGTGAGGGACCCCCGCTATTTTTACAAATGGGGTATGATCGTATGCGGCTTGAACATGTCAACTTCCAGTTCAGACGGCGTGCAGAGATGATGAGTAATAATGGAGCTATTAATATTTATTTGGTTAAAATAAATGTTAATAGTTTTGAGCTTATATTGTAAAGTTATAATATAAGTTTATATTATAGCTTAAGTCACTTAAGTGAAGGGTCAATTTATCATAGATGGGGCCAAGTGAACAATTAATTTTAATAGAATTATTTGTGCACCAACTATAGAGTTTTAAGTGGAAAGAAATAAAAGTGGGAATATATCTTTTATCCCACATTGGCCAGGAAAGTGTTTGAGCTCCCACAAGAAAAGAATAAAAGAGACTTAAGAGCTCATTCTAAAAAAGGGGTTCTTATGATTATTATTGAGCTTTGGTTGATTTTTGCTCTTGCTTGGAGAACGAGGGTTTCTACTTGCAACCGCCATTGGAGAACAGAAAATCTTCAATGTTGCAGTCATTTGAGTTGGTGAAATATCTAGGGAATTTGGCATTCAAGAGAGCTTCATTCGGGAGTTCTATTTGTGCTTAGAAGTGAAGAATTTCATCTAGGATTTGAAGGATTGGAAGGTAAATCTTTAGCAGACCTGGAGATTCATTCTTGGCACCTATTCTATATCAGATATTTAGTATTTAATAGTTGCTACAATACCCATGAACAGTGACGCTACAACACTTGTGAACAGTGGTTGCTACAGGATCTCCCTCTTCGCACCTGGGGTTTATATCAAGCAATGGTTAAAGTTTGTCAAGTGCAGATTGCATACTTGTAGGAGAATATTTATGGGACTTTGATTGCCGGTTTGAGGTTCCAGAATTTGTTGTCATAACAGTTTTCAAACTCGCAGTTCATTCCAGGTTTTATTCTTCATATATGCAAGTATTTACATTGTAAGTCTGAAGCATAAGTTTGGAAATTCATATCAGCCATTAGGGCATCTATATGAGCTTATTTGTGATATAAACAGTGACTAATTTCCTCATTGCAATCAGAGTTGTAATCAGTCATTTCATATCAGCAAATCATAGTTTTCAAACTTAAATAAAGTTGTGCATACTGACTGTTTGTCTTAATGACAAACTATTGTAGGTTATTACTAGCATCTCTTTCAGGTTAAAGGAAGTTTGGAGTTAACGTGTCAAGTGTTTGTAATAATATCCACTAAGTTGTAGGAGCATTACTCAAGTCAATTCAGTCATATATATATATATATATATATATATATATTCATTGAAAGATTGCATCTAGCTGCAGCATTGCATTCCCTTTAATTTTGTCTTTAGATTACTTCTTTGAATTCTTTTCAATCATCAAAACAAACATAATACAGTTCAGCAGTTAAAGCCACCGAAGGGTTCTTACAAATTATGCCTTCAAGAGCATAAGAATGTGAACCTATTTAATGGAACTTGGATTTGATATCTGGCAATAGGTTGTGGATAGTTATAGTGCACCATCATCTCCACCAACAGATCCAACGAGTAAGAAGGCGAGCAAATAATGCCAAATCCATGAATGCAATTCTATGTGGACTATCTAAATAGGAATTTGTCACAAATTGAAGGAGATGACAAGGTTAAAAAGGCCAAGCTTCAAACTCACAAGAGGCAATTCAAGAATCAAAAGATGAAGGATGAAGAAAATGTTGTCGCCTATTTGATTTGTATGGATGAGATCATGAATACCATAAAGGGTTTTGGTGAAAAAATAGTGGTGCAAAAGTCATTAAGATCTCTACCCTTAATATTTGACGCTAAAGTCTCTGCCATAGAAGAAATGAAGGATTTGGATAACTTAACTATGGATGAGCTACATGGAATCCTCACTGGATATGAGATGAGGACCAAAAAAGAAAAGACATCCAAAATAGAGGTAGCCTTCAAAGTCACAAAGAAATTGAAAAATAAAGAATCTATGTCCAACGAAAGTTCCGACAATGAAATAGACAGAGAAGAAACTCATTTCATGCGGAAGCTAAAGAAAGGATCTAGCAAGTGTAAAGGTAAGTTACCATTTAAATGTTTCAAGTGTTGGAAATGTTGACTAAAAATTTTGCAAGTCACTGTGACCACAATTTGCAAAATTGTGACTTTAGGCAACGTTTAATGATATTTCTCTCCTCTCTCGGCAGTACGGGAGGCTCCCTTCTTACCATAGGTCGCTTCAAGAAGAACTTAACTGAATTTTTACAAAGAGGCGGTTCTCTTAATCAACTCCTCTTTTTCAGAAATGATTTGTAAACAACTTTCAAACTTAACAAAAAGTGTCATTGCTACGATAATACCGGTGGCTTGGGGGTTGATGTAAGAACAATACCGAAGACAAAAGTCTACTTAAATACTTCGGTGGAATAAGAACAGGGACCCAAAGTGTCCTACGATTATTCTGATTCAGGATTCTACAAGAACAACTAGTAAGGTGCAAATTCTCTTACTGAATATCCTTAAACTTAAATAAACACTTCAAATTGAAGCCCAAAGTCTTCAACTCTTAGTAATTGCTATTTGATTATAGCAATCTCTTCCCTTGAAGCACAAAGTCTTCAAGAAACTAAATTGAACACTCAATTGATTCAAACAAGGTAAGCTAAAACTGAATTCGAGAGAGAGTAACTAATGCAACATAAGAATACATTAATCAATCTCAAGATCTACAACACAAAGTTTGGAAAATCTTGCTTCTTTTATTCAATTCAGAAAATTACAGCATGAAACTCAAAGTCTTGAAGATACAAGATATCCAAGCATAGCTCTCTTGCCAAAAAACAAAGATAAAAAGATAAAATAGGCTTAAAAAGATAAAATAGGCTCACTCCTTTATATAGGTGAGTAGAGGAAAAGGTGGAGAAATAAAGGGAAACCCTTAACCAGCTTTGACTTATTCAAAAGAACCAATTTGACTTATTCAATGTCACAAGGCTTAAAGCACTTGCAACCTGATTACATGAAACTACTATACAAGTACATGTTCCCCTGTATTTACAACTTGTTCATGTATGTTTTACATGTAATTTGTCATAAAAACTACACCTATTCTATTAAAGCATATAAAAAGATGAGTGTTCGTGACACTCAGGAGCTATCTTCAGAGAGCATTTACAAAAGATTCGAATTTACTGAGAGACTTGTGTACAATTGCTAGATCTAGTGCGCCTGTGTGTTGTGCGATAACAGTTGTTCAATGAACTTTAGTTGCACACCTGGAAATAACCTTATTGTACTCTCCAACATTCTTTTGAAGATGGCTCAACAACACTTTGTAGCTTGTTAATTTGTCAATCATGCTAAAACTAAAGTTATCCACCACAAGCTCTAGGTGAACAACTCTCACGAACTCGGTCATAACAGCTTCCTCCTCAACCAGTTTGCCATTTTCAGCAACTACTCTGCATATGTCAGTTTCTCGAAACCATCATTGATCATGCGCTCTTGTTCACTGCACAAGCTAATGGATGCCTTCACCTCCGCCACTAACCCCTGGACGACTTGTTGCTTGTTGATCATTAAGTCTGAGAATTCATAGTACATATCTACTGAAGAAATGACTCCGTACTCACGCAGTGCATCTAGGTCGGTTTCTGACATAGGTTTCCAGACATTCAAATCCTCCTCTAACACTTTCAATTGTTGAGCAAAAGATGTAAGGAGTTCATTCAAGCTCTTGACGGTGTCCCTAGCATGCCTCAATACTCTGTATGCATCTCAAATCACATGCACACCCTGTGAATCCAAATGAGCGCACTAGTCATCAATAGCCTTGGCCTTCCGCTCAAGTTGCTCAGTATACCTATTTGGCTCTTCTGGAAGAGAGGAAGAAATGGGATCAACTTGTTGTGAAGAGTTGTTCATTTTCTCTAGTGTCTCCAAAAGACGTTTATTTTCTTCCTTCAAGAGGTTCTTTTTCTCCCACAACCTGTTGTTCCTCTATGTAAGCAAAGCAACTGCATCTTGTGCATCTTGCTGACATCCCAACCGTGTTTGTTTACCAAGTTCAACTTTAGTAAACTTATAATCAGCAACTTGTAGTTCTTTGGTTGGCTTATCAACAAGTGGTTCAGAAACTTCAGCAAATTTGTTTTCATGCTCATCTACCATGACCTTAGAAACTATTTTTGTTTTTTTGCTTTCCGGGGTTTTTGCTTTGCTGACCTGCCTGAAATCAAAATCGTCAAGCAGAATTTCTTGTTTCTTCCTCTTTTGAGTAATGGAACTCAACCATGGAGGTAAAGAGAAAGAAGACGGCTGAGATGTTGTCTTAGTAGTCATGGTAGTCATTGATTCCACCTGAGCAACAGTTGTGACTATAGCAGGGGCTTCTGTCTGAACTGCCTCTGGCGTTGAGCTACCTCGTGCAACCTCAGCCATGAACTGTTCAAACTGTGCAGATGTAGCGTCAAGCAATGTCATGGATGTATTAGACATGGGAGGAAACGTAGAATATGCGTTAAACACAGTCTCCAGGTTGTCGTATTGATCCTCTGATGTGTATGCAGGAGCTACCGAGGAGATGGGCATAGCAGGTGTAACCATAGCAGGGTCCACAGGGAGAACATGCACTGTGGAGAATGAATCCACGTCTATGTCTGTGTCCAGCGGAGACTTAGGAGACTCATCTGATACTGGTGCAGAATCTGGAAGGGATGTCATCACTGATGTGTCCATGAGACGTGATACCTCAGGAACAAGTTCCTCATGCATCTCATCCTTGCTAGATTCAACATGTATCCTTTCCGGTTCTACGACATTAATCTCAGGATCTTTGACTGTAGCCTTGCCTCCTTTAATGGTAAGCTTCGGAATAAATGGGCTTTCAAATGTAGATGTTCCATCCTTCCCTTTGCCCCTGATTTCTGATTTTTGGCCAAACAAACCAGTAGGATCAAAGCCTTTGTCAGGCTTAACTTTTATGCACTTGAGACCCCTCCTCTTCAACCAAATGTTTGTGTTAGCAAGGATGGGCAGAAATATGTCCCAGATGGACATGCTATCCTTCACTGACCATGAGGATGGTAGAATAGACAAGTCCTTCACATGCTGTCTCACAGTCTGGATCAAGGATGTTCCAGTCATCTTCAACTCCTTCAGGAATATCTGCAAAGTTGAAGTCCACTATTTTCTTTATGGTTAACCTATACTAATCCATTTTTTTTATATCAACCTTTGTACGCAGGTCAATCCAGAGGTCCCCAAGATGATGCACATGCACAAATCGCCTCCTTATCTTGTCATTCAAGCCTCTCCAACCAAAGAAACTCCTGGACATGAATTTCTTAAGAGTGATCTCTTGAAGCTCGAATTCCATGTTTTGGCCTTAGGTACTGTATCCAAGGAGTATCCTTCGATCCTGAGTGGATTACGTGAGGAAATCGCCACTCCAAGCCTATGCAATGTCGATTGATATGACTATGCTGCCGTTAGTTGCCTTGCTAGCTCCATCAAAATAATCTTGTCTGTGGGGTAACATGGCAAGGTATAGGGTTCACCCCGGAAGTAGCCAACTCTAAGATACGTAAAGTTAGGGAACTGCAGAAAGAGACAACCATACTCACAAACCTTATTACAGGCATCATCAAACACACGCTTCTTAGGAAGCTCCTTATCAAACAAACACATGTAATGCCCGAAGAAGGCATCCTGCACCTTGCGATAACGAGCTCAACTGGGTCTTAGAGTGAATTGCTCATAATATTCCCACACAGGGACCAGAGATCTATCTCCCTTGGTCTGAAGACCAGAAAATGATGCAAGGGAAGCAGAAATGTATACTAGGTATTCATATAAACGTGCAAGTGCTAACCACCTCTGATAACTGCTCACACAAGATATCACCGATTATTTCTCCCCAGAATATATTTTTCTTGGACCTGATTATTATGGAGATAAACTTGTACATCCAGGGCTCAAAATTACAGGACTCAGCACTGCGATTTTGCTGAGTTATGTGATGAGATCATTTATCTCGTCCTTGAATTCAGACCGGTGAACCTCCTTTCGCCATCTTGACAAATCAGGCCTCTTGTGAATCAACCAGTTATCATTGATATACTTAATGCAAGGCTTACTGTCTTCATTCCACCTTTCAAGAGCCTTCTCCTTTGATATATTCTAGACCACAAGAGTAGGTGGTACTCTGAAAATCCTGTCAATGGTATCAGGATCTAGGCTAAATATTGTGTTCCTGTCTTGATCCCTGATAGTTCTAGAAGGATAATCAAAACTTGGCACATGCTACAACAAATTCTGGCTCCAGAGAAGCCACAGGAAAGGTAGCAACTAGATGAATGTAACTCTGCTTGATGAGAAGGATCTCATATTTGGTTAAAGATTCAACCCTTTTGAGAAACTCTTCCATGTTCAAGTAACCGAGCTCAATATCCTGAATCTCCTCCACATATGATGTAACCTGAGAGGGAGAAATGGAATTTTGATACTTGTCGTACCGGTATTTCATTTTCTTCTTTTCCTTGCCTTTGGAAGGAATAACTTCTTCTGACATAGCAAGCTTGTGAGCGAGAGACATTGTTTCATGGAAATTTCAAAAGGTAAGTACATCTTCGTATGATGGATCTATAGAAAACTATTTCAGTGTAAAAGATACAGATCTGGAAGCACGCAAGTGGGGAATAATACTGGAAAGCTTTGGGGGCAGCAAAGAGCAATTAACTTTGAGTGAAATCAGCTCTTAAAATGAAGAGAAAAACCAAAAACGGGTTTTTCTAGGAGCGGTGCATGTATGCGGACAGCAAGTTTAGAACAAGGAAAGTGAAGAATGAATGGGTATATATACATGAGGCAAAGTATTTCACTTATAAGTGTGGTTTTTATATCCCACTACCTAGAACCTACAAACGAGAATTTTAAGTCCCTTTGTAGCCTTGGTAAAAGCATGGAAATAATATGTAATGCGCTCGAAAGTGTTTTTAGCTTGCATTGGCATAGAGAGGATAAGTCAGTGCAAATCACTTGGAAAAGTGGGCTTTTTGGCTTGCATTGCACGAAAGAGAAAAACTTGCACTTTTCGAGTAATCCATGTTTTTAGAACGGGGTTTTTAATCCCGACTGCATATGCAATAAAGATGAAGTTCTTGCATATGCAACTTGGAGAATGATTGAGATGGAAAATAGAAGGATCAACATTTAACAAAACAAATACATATCTAAAACGAAATGATAGATTTGCATCAATATAAACAAACCAAAAACATATACAAAATTGAAATGAAAGCCCTAGAATTTGTAAGCAAAAACTTACCTCTTCCTTGAGAAATGCAAGGAAAACAACTCTTCCAAATCTTGGAGAAAAATCTGAAAGAAATCCAAGAGATTTTCTGATTAAGGAAAAAGACTTCAAAATGGAGTTTATATAGACCAAGAATTTGATTAATTCTTCCTCCAAAATCGATTCATTTTCATGAGTCATCAAGAGATGTGTGACAATTTGACAAATGTCTTCAATGGAGATTTGAAATGCATAAAAATAGCAGCTAACAGACTCATTCAAACCTGCGAACTGGAGTTGCTTGCTTGAATTCGAAATGAAGATGCTAATCCAATGAAAAATGGTGTCCTAGAACAAAAACGTGAATGATAATGATGAAAACAAGTCTGCAAGTGACATTTCTGCCTCTAGACGGGTTTCTTCTTTGATATTGCAGGTTGAAAAACTTGAATCTACTCCCTCCAAAGTTGTTTCAAGACTTTGAATGCCCTATACGGGCTTTTAAAAATAGATTGCAGGTTAAAAGAATGGTGTTTATGCTCAAAAACATCCCATACAAACTCATCTCTTCACATTACATTCCTCCAAGGTTGCAWATGACGGGTTTCTAATGGTTCRATGCATCAAAACGCTGCAAAAGAAGACGTTTCTTCCTGCCCTAGACAGGACAGCTTCTCCTATGGTTCGATTTCTATTTGCATCATATGTTGATGGGCTTTTGAAAAGCATTCGCATATATCTTATGCAAAGATAAACGTTTGGCCTCTTCAAAAAACTGTATACCCTTATGACAGGTTTCTAATGGTTCGATACATATGAGATAATGGAGAAGACATTTTGGAAGGGTTGTTAGCCGTAGAGTTTACTTTATGCTGTGTAGGTGTTAGTCATATTATGTGTGTTCCGACGGTACTTAGTTACTACCGGACGGCGGTTGGGAATGGCTGGTGACGTTTGGTCACACCTCTTCGGGATTTATATAAGCGATGTACTTTCTCTTCGGAGATATGCTAATGGAGACTAATGTAAATGTATTCAAGTTACGGATGATTAATAGACTCTGATATTTTCTTATCTATCTTATGTATTTGTATTTCTGTACAACGTCTATGCACCAGTAAACTAGGTTACCCCAGCAGGTAAACATTTGGAGTCACTTACCTCTTCCTTGAGAAATGCAAGGAAAACAACTCTTCCAAATCTTCGAGAAAAATCTGAAAGAAATCCAAGAGATTTTCTGATTAAGGAAAAAGACTTCAAAATGGAGTTTATATAGACCAAGAATTTGATTAATTCTTCCTCCAAAATCAATGCATTTTCATGAGTCATCAAGAGATGTGTGACAAATGTCTTCAATGGAGATTTGAAATGCATAAAAATAGCAGCTAACAGACTCATTCAAACCTGCGAACTGGAGTTGTTTAATTGAATTCGAAATGAAGATGCTAATCCAATGAAAAATGGCATCCTAGAACAAAAACATGAATGATAATGATGAATACAAGTCTGCAAGTGACATTTCTGCCTCTAGACGGGTTTCTTCTTTGATATTGCAGGTTGAAAAACTTGAATCTACTCCCTCCAAAGCTGTTTCAAGACTTTGAATGCCCTATACGGGCTTTTAAAAATAGATTGCAGGTTAAAAGAATGGTGTTTATGCTCAAAAACATCCCATACAAACTCATCTCTTCACATTACATTCCTCCAAGGTTGCAWATGACGGGTTTCTAATGGTTCRATGCATCAAAACGCTGCAAAAGAAGACGTTTCTTCCTGCCCTAGACAGGACAGCTTCTCCTATGGTTCGATTTCTATTTGCATCATATGTTGATGGGCTTTTGAAAAGCATTCGCATATATCTTATGCAAAGATAAACGTTTGGCCTCTTCAAAAAACCGTATACCCTTATGACAGGTTTCTAATGTTTCGATACATATGAGATAATGGAGAAGACGTTTTGGAAGGGCTTCTTATAAGCCTTCACACATTTCAAAGATATTCTCATCATGCAATCCATCTTAAAATCGCCACCACAGGAGTTAGAAGAAAAATGCAGCACATAAGGCTTAAGACGGGCTTTAAAAAAACTCGTTATGTTTTTTTAAAAAAAAGCCATTACGGGCTTTTAGGATACCATTCGCATGTGATGACATGTATTGGTAAATATGTAAAGGACACTAAAAATGCCACTCTGAGTCATAACAGGCCTTTTGAACCCATTTACATGTTTTATATCATTGATTTATATACATGCCATGCCTCTTAAAATCGCCACCATTAGGAAGGACGGGTTGTTTAAGTCCATTTACATATAGTTTTAAAACATGTAATCACTCTAAAAATCGCCAGTTCTAGCACAATAACGGGTTTTAAGAAGCCTTTCACATATTTTGACGTTTTCTATAAAATGCAAATAAAGCCATTTTAAAAAACGGGCTTCTTATATATGATTGCATATGTATTTCAAAACATGCAAAGGCATCAAAAATCGCCACCAATGGTTTATGAGATGTCTTAACACATGGATTTTGATGTGTAATTACAAGCAACTGCTTAAAAGAGAATATATGCAGTCAGAGTTGAAAAACCCACTCTTGCATAATAAACTCATTTAAAGTATATGCATCCTCATGAAAATGTATCCAAATGGATTTTTATTTCAATTTCTCATATAAATACATCCATAGCGTAATGCCACAATCAATGAAAAGCCCACTAATGGAAGATTTTAATTAAAGAAAATGACAATATGCAGTCAGGCTTAAAAAGCCCATTGTTGATCACTTAAATCTTCAATATCTTTTGACAGACAACTCCGATTAAGGCCTACGATAGCTTGAAACAAGTGGAATTAAAAATGCTACAATCCTAGGGCGAAAACACAACTAAAAACGAAGCACACAAACAAGAAAAACGAAAAAAAGACTTGAAGGTTGCCAGAAATCAAGTGCTTGCAAGCAGAGAAGAAAAACTCATTCTGACAAGCAATATGATGATAAGCTTGATGGAAACCTTCCAAAACAATGATCAGAAGACATGAAACTCAAGACAATTCAGGGATGACGAATTACCTTCATCACACATCATTCAGAACACCTAAGCTCAGAAGAAACACCTACGAATTCATGAGAAAATCGCGTAGGGTTGTCCAATTTTGTGAAGTCAAAATTGGGGACAACAGGAAAAGTAGGACACTTTGTTGCTAAATGTCCATATCCAAAAGCTAGTGATAGTGATGATGAAGAAGATTGTCATATAAAGAAAGGAAGACAAATAATCGTTACAAAAAGAATCACAGGCATGGTAAAAATGAGAAGAAATTCTAAGATCATTAGAAAAGGTTCTATACTTATAGAGATAATAGCTCATCCAATGAAATGATGAAAGTATTTTGGATAGTGATAGAGAGGAAATTCTCTTTATGGCATTTGAAGTGGGAGACAATGTCTGTCATGTCCCCTCTTTAGGCCGTACCTATTTTATTTTGCAATTAACTCTTATGGTCCCCCGAGAATTAATTGTCGGACAAGGGGGGCCAACTAAAGGGGTGCACTAGTGCACCACTTTAATTAAACTAGGATCAAATTTTATAATTTAAAATTGGGTGCCCACTTTTGGGACAGCCTCTCTTGTGATTTAGGACCTAGCTTTTCCTATTTAAGCAAGCTATTTGGTTGTTCATTTTCATCATTGAGAGTTCATTTGTTCTTGTGTTTTCAATTCTGATTGAGGAATTAAGCTTTGGAGAGTAGTTTCAGAGGTGAGATTTCTTCCCTAGTCTGCTGGTTTCTCCAATAAGGTGAAATCACTTCATGACCTTATTGGACTAACTGGGAATCTACTTGTTTGCAGATCAACACGAAATTGGCGATCATTCAATCACTATCAACATCCAATGAAACACATCAGGTGATTCAAGGCTGCAAATTCTAACACCTGCAATCTGGATCAGACCCTTGGCCAGCAATTTAGGACAACAGTATTATCATTGAAGGGAGACATCGGACTTCAATAGCAAACACATCAAAGCGATTGAGGTTTGGCAATATCATCTTGTTTTTATGCGATTGGAGGTTCGGCGGTTATTTGAGATTCATATCTGCATACCAACAACTCATCGAACCTTGGACAGTGATACACATATTCAGCGTTCAGGTGATATTCATATAAATTCAGATCTTCATATGCGATCGGCGATCACAGGCGATTAATGTAATCGACTTTGATATCATCACTAGAAGGCGGTGATACAGAACAGAAATCAAAGATCATACTCAATCAGAGCAATTCACATCCGATCTTGGCACCATAATTGCGATTGTACACTGAGGTAATCGGATAAGCAGTCTTGTTTGGAGGCAATACCATCAACCTCTTGGCAGTAGCAGATCTGTTACAAGTGACGGTTACCAGTAGCGAACGTCTCAGACAATACCCGCGCACTTGAGTCTTTGTGAAGCACATGTTATATTGCAGTCATCGGCATATCTGTCATCATTAACATCTCTGCGACATCCAGAACAGACCATCATCGAGCATATAGATACATATATTCTCTCAGGTGCAGATCGTATTGGAAACATCCCAACCACTCTATGCGGAGCCTACCCATAGTATGAAGACATACATTCGCATCTCATTCTGTGATTTGCTGTCACATCACATATCTGCGCTTATCACATTATTGTCTCAGAATTTGTATCACTATATCTACGCATAACAATGCAGATACTATCGTGAGAAGACCCATTGCATTGTATCTGATTTTCATTTGATTATGTTAATTGTTGCTGATCTCTCAAGTCTGCTCATAAGTTGTCTATCATGCATTTTTGTGTCAATTATGTGCTTGGTACATTACATTGTCATTGAAAATGGTGACAAAAAAAAGAATAAGGTGTATTTGGATGAGGAAGAAATGTTGAATTTGATGAAGAGGCGGATGGTTTGGTAAATCTTGAGGAGGAACTCATTTTTACATTAAGTGGCATCAAAAGGCTGAAGAAAAAGAACATGAAATTGAAGCTGCAAATCCACCAATCAGAAAGAGAAGATGTTAATTCCGAAGCAAAATTGTTAGAAGCCCTTGAGGAATTGGAAAAACTTATTATTGATTTAAAAGTACAACTTGAAGAAGCAAAAAGGATAGAAGAGGAAGTTAGATTTCAGCCAAAGGTAAAAGAAGAAAATTGTGAGAAGCTGGGATGCAAAATCATATCCCTAAGGAAGGAGATAGAGAAAACTTCTCAACTGACCAAAATTCTGAAAATTTGAGAAAAGCACCAAAATTCTAGATAACATTCTAAGTCGTCAAAGGTCAACATCTATCAAGGAAAGCATTTGCTATAATGAGGAGTCAAATTCCAAGGTATGCAATCCTCAAAGAAAATGAATGATGAAAAGTCTAAGGACTTTGCAGATGTGCTAAAAAGTTCCATCAACAAAAGTAGCATGAAGAAGGAGAATAAAGATTATAAATTCTCTCCTCCAAGGCGACCACATATGACAAGGTTCCAAAAAAGAAATTGGGTTATTGTTTCCGCTACAATCATTTTGGTCACAAAGCAATAGATTGAAGAATGTTTGCAAGAAATAAGTTTGGTTAAAAGGAAATGGGTTATAGGAACCACAAAATAGATTATGCTTCATGGAACAAGAAAGGAATGGTAAATAGAAACTACAATTCCTTTGCTCCAATAGTAGACCACAACGTTATATGCTATAAATGTAATAATTTGGGGAACACATCTGTCAAAGCGTTTCTGTAGATCCTCCCAAACTGAATAAGAAGGATACCATGGTAAAGCAAAAGGGAGAAAGTACACAAATATGGAAAGAAAAGAAAATACATAGTTGTACAAACTTTCCTACATGCTCAAAATGAGAAAAACCAATGGTATATTGACAGTGGTTTCTCAAGCCACATAATTGGTGACAAAAGCAAATTCCTCACCCTTAAGAAAGTGAAAGAAGGGACAGTGAAATTTGGGAACAATGTTATAGCAAATATGAAGGAAAAGGTACTTTTAGCCTGGATAATGGAAAAATGAAAACTGAGAATGTTCTATATGTTGAAGGGTTGAAGCATAATCTCCTAGCTGTGAGTCAAATGAGTGACCAAGGACACTCTCTCACATTTCATTTCAAGGATATAATCAAGAAGGGAGAGAAATTAATAGCAGATGCATATAGAACAGCTAATAATCTCTACATCCTTACAGAAATCAGAGGTGCAAAATGTTATATGGGGAAAAGAAGAGAAGAGTTGGCTATGGCATTGAAGGATGGGATACATAAAATTTCATAATCTTTGTCAAAATCAGCCACGAGTAGGCAATGAGAGATATGCCCAAAATTTCAAAGCCACCATATACTATTTGCAAGCAATGACAATATGGGAAGCAAACTAGGATAAGTTTCAAGTTAATGGAATATTCTACATATAAACCTTTGGAACTCATTCAAACTAATTTATGTGAGCCAACTAGAACAAAGAGCATAAAAGGTGAGAGTTCTTTCATGTCACTAATTGATGACTACTCTAGAATGACTTAGGTTACAATTTTGAAGAAAAACTCTGAAGCTTTTGAAAAGTTCAAGGCATTACAGGCCTTAGTGGAAAATGAGACCAATCTAAAAATCAAATGTTTGGGATTGGATAGAGGAGAAGAATTTACTTCAAACAAATTTGAAGGAAATTCAAACAACATGATATAAGAAGACATTTTCTGCTGCTAGGACTCCACAACAAAATGGAGTAGTAGAAAGGAAAAATAGGACTGCCCAAGAAATGGAAAGGACCATTTTGAATGAGTCAACAAAGCTACCAGACACCTTGTGGAGAAAAGAGGTTCATATGCAGTTTACATTCTAAACTGAGTGCAAATCAAAGTAAATAGTTCAAAAACACCATATGAACTATGGAAAGGCAGGCCTACTACTATGAAGTACTTCAAAGTTTTCGGAAGTGTTATATACAAAGAGATGAGGAAGACAAGGGAAAATTTGATTGTAGGGAAAATGAAGGTATTTCCCTTAGATACTCTTCGAGTGAGGCTTACAAATATTACAAAAGAAGTCGCACAAAATTGTTAAAAGAGGAAATGTCCGAGTAGATGGTGACATGCATCAAAGAGAAATGGCTCAACAAGATGATCATCAAGAAGAAGAAAATTGCAAAGTGAAAGAAATTGATCATGAGGAAGGTGATCAAAGAAATTCAAAAAGACCAACAAAGGCACCTAATACACCATCTAGATTTTTCCAAAAGAATCATCCAAAAGACTTAATTATTGGGGCCGAAGATATAAAAATTCAAACAAGAAGAAGATTGGTCAGTTAATCAGAACATGCAAATATGTCTTTGCTTTCTAAAATTGATCCCAAAAACTTTATGGAGGCAAGTGAAGACAAACACTAGTTGAGTGCTATGGAAGAGGAGTTAAAATAATTTGAAAAGGATGAAACCTGGGAGCTTGTCCCAAGATCTATGAATAAAAATGTTAGTGGCACTAAATGGGTATTTGGGAACAAACTAAATGAGGATGGTGAAGTAGTGAGGAACAAGGCAAGATTCGTATTGTCATCTGGAATATATCCGAATTAGGCTACCAGATAGGGTCTGTGATATAGAAATAGATATATAGGCCGACTTGTAATATATCGGTTGGAGAAGTGTATATAACACCATTGTAATTGATATCTGGAAGTAGATAGGATATAGTATGAATTATTGAGAATAGCCATGAGTAGGATTGAGTTGAGTGTTCTGTAGAGAGATATAGACTGGGATCTAGAGCATATGTTGTACTTGGAGATTGATAATATAATACAATGATGTTGTTGCTAGTCTATTGATCTATATTATGATTGTGATTATTAGTTATTAAGGTATGAATGCTATATTGTTCTAATTTGTTTCCAATTCTACTAATTTCCTTTGTTGTGTCCTCTAGGGTATAAAGGCTAAAATAAGATCTATTTGGGGTACAAATCTTCAGACTGTAGTTTCCCCTATACTCTTGCTGCTAACAAGTATGTAGGGGATTGCTCAAATCAAGGGTATTGGCTTTGAAGAAACATTTGCCCCCATTGCTTGTCATGAGGCTATAAGGATGTTCTTGTCAATGGCCAATTTAAGAAATTCAAAGTCTACCAAATGGACGTCAAATCAGCATTTTTGAATGGAAACTGGGAAGTGTATATTGAGCAGCTTGAAGGGTTTATTATATTAGAGAATAAGGACTATGTATGTAGATTAAAAAAAGCACTTTATGGATTGAAACAAGCCCATAGAGCTTGGTACTCAGATGGAAAAGTATCTACAAAAACAAGGTTTTAAAAAAGGTATTGTTGATAGCAATCTATATATTAAAACTGAAGGTGATTATCAGTTAATTGTTGTAGTTTATGTTGATGACATCATTCCCAAAAGATGCATCTATTCAAGAAACTGCTACCACCCCAGTTAAGGATCTCGGGGGAGGTTGTTAGACCATGTCACAAATCCTGAGGGGATATGTTGGACACGCTCCAACAATCTCCCCCTCAACATTACCCAAGGGGATTCGAACTTGCGACCCCACTCTAATACTACTTGTAGGGAGTTGAGCTGGTTGTTTCTCCCAAAAGATGTGTCTATTCAGGAATCACTACCACCCCAGTTAAGGATCTCACAAGAGGCTTTAAGACCATGTCACGAATCCTGAGGGGTTATGCTGGACACATTCCAACCATCAATTTTGGGGGTAGCAATGATGAGATGTGCCAAGATTTTGCAATGAATATGCAAAAGGAATTTGAAATGTTTGTGCTTGATGAGTTGTCCTTCCTTGGGCTACCAAATTTTGTTTCATAGATTGAGTACATTAAGGAAATGCTAAAGAAATTCAAGATGGAGGATTGTAATTCTATGAGTACACTCATGGTCATAGAAGCAAGTTGAGTAAAGATGATGAATCTTCTGATGCTAATCAAACATTTTATAGATCAATGATTGGGAGTTTGCTATGTGTAACAGGCTACAGCTTCAAGACCTAACATAATGTAGGCAGTTGGTATGGTGGTAAGATTTTAAGTTGCACCAAAACAAACTCAAAATGAACATTCCTAAAAACCTCAAAGGGATTCACCAAAGACAAAAAACGTAACCCGCATGATACATGTTGATGTGAGTTTTGTTCCACTACAACATGAAGAATCAAATACTCAATGTTTCGGGATGAAACACCAAAGATTCAATCCTCTCTTGATATATGGTCATCTCTCATGCTAAGCTTGCAACGCAAGATCATGAAATGACTTCAAGGTTCTTTCTATTGTGGATACTTGCTCAGTGAAATAATGTGACTTGTTGGTAATCACTTAGGGGGACTTACGCTATTCATTCAATGGATATCAACTCTTGCACTTCTAAAGATTTGGCTTCACAATGTGCAATGAAAATATAGTTTTGTTTTTCCAACTCTTCAACTTCAACTTAAATTTAAGCTTAACTTCTACTCTTACCTCTAGCTATGAATGCAAGGAATCATGGATGACTTGGACTCTACCAAGCGAAATCTTATCAGTGACCTCAACTTCACCTAGTGCAAGCTTCTAAGGAATTCAACTGGTTTTCATATCAACACCTTCTCCTTAATCCAACTTGGAAGTACAAACTAAGGATCCAATGTCAATTGAACTTAAGTGCAATAACTAGCTTACCACACAAGGCTTCCTTACAATCAGCAAGGAGGCTAGTGACCTAGTATACTTGAGCCAAACAAGCAAACATCCACAATTGCTTTCATCCAACTAAGCTACTTCTAACAACATGAAATGAAATCTACTCCCAGTGAAAGATTGAAGAAATCATGCAATACTCCAAACGTCACATACATTCACCATGAAAGCCAACAATGAAAGAAGGAATAATTTTGGTTGTATGATAGCAACAATTTGATCAAGTCTCCCTTGGCTAACCTACTCTAATCTAACTTTTCTCCTACTCTAATCTAAAGCTCCTTTTCTAACCTCTTTCTCTCTAACTCTCTTAACAAAAGAGAAGGCCTTGGCCTTTTATAGGTATCCAATTACAACGAAGGGCCAAGATTCAATTGAAATCAACCCTAATTAAGGTTGCCAAATTTTCAACCAATTACAAGAGGGCACCAAAGCATGGGCCAATTAGAAAATTACAAAGATTTCTCAACCAATGAGAAAATAGGACACTTGGCATGTTGTGATTGATTGTGCTTGAAATTTGAATTTTTATGGTTGGAGGAGACAATCAACTTCCACATCATCATCCTTATCTTGTAAATCTACTTAATCCTTTGATGAAGGGAAGATATGTTTGGATGCTCAACATTGTCCACCTCTTCTCTATCTTTGTCCTTAGAAATTTTATCATTGCTACGCCTTGAACTTGCTTGCAGTGATGAAGTCTTCATGCAGTTGGATCTTGAACTTGTCCTTGAACTTGGCTTGGACCTTCCCACTTGAAATCTTGAGCTTAAAGCCTTGGAGTTGCCTTCCTGTTGGCGTGATGATGGAGGGTGGCTCTTGAAATAGCTCTTTGTCCTTTATATCCATCCATCTTTGCTCTGATCTTCTAAGTTGTCCTTATTTTCTTGCATGAAGTCCTCAAACTTGAACTCGGCACCCTCTCCCTCTCAACCTGCAAGAGCAAAAAAAAGGCATGTCATAGTCCACATGATTTGATGAAACATCGCCATTAAAACTTGAAAATTTGATTAAGTCAGTTGAGTTGATTTAAGATTGCCATGTTGTTGAGTTCAATTAACTTGATCACTTCAAACTTTAGATTGATTCCAACTTAGATTGTAAGTTTTAGCCTTTATTATCAAGTTAGAATTTGTCATGAATTGCTCATTGATTAACCATTGAATTGCATTTGATTGTCAAATTGATGTTCATTTAACCCTTTCCAACTAGTGAACTTAGGATTTTGCATTTGATTGCTAACTTAGTTCAAATTAGTGTGTTATTTAGTTTTGTTTGTCATTAAAATTGAAAGCAATAACACTTATCTTGCAAGAGATATGAGAAATGAAAATGAAACCACTTGCTGGACTTTTGGCTAATCAATCACTTAAGAGATGTGGAAGTGGTGTCAAACGAAGAAGCTCCAACAAAACCTTGCTCAATCCTTCCTAGAATTCTGTCCAAAACACATCAACATCAGCAATCAACGTTCAAAACATAAGACTCCGGTTAAAAATCATGAAATATGTCCTTAAAATGAAACTGATCAACCCAGGTCAGCATTTGCAAATCCTCAAATCAGTCCCTAAGACATGGCAACCAATCCAACTTACCTCTCCAAAATGGAATGAAAACTAATCCCCCAACGAAAGATAATTCTGGAAATAAAAATGGGGAAGGAGAAGTCTTTGAAATTCTTTCAAAAACTGAGATTAGGTAAGCTTCGAATTCTGGAAATGAAGAACAAATTACCACAATGACTGAATCTGGAAATGAGGATGGGAAAGACAAGTTTTTGAATGCCTCCAACTTTGATTTCGCTCCAGCCCTTCAACTCTGATTCGAATGCAAAAAGGAAATCAGAATGCCCTAAGATGGTGTTCCATGAAATGGTGGCTTGAGAGGGCTGCTATCTTCTCTCCTTCTCTATCAAATTCACTATTTGCCCATGTGGAGAGAGGAAATTCGATCTTGTTTTGATCAGGCCTGAGTGCTGAATGGGTGAAACTCGATGCCCTAGCCTGCGGCTTGTATGATCCTAGAGGTTGGAAATGATGCCAAGGTGAATCGCTGATCTCCAATCAATAAAATTTGCTCTCCCCAAAGCCTTCAAAACACAAGAAAAATCGCCAAAAATGGAGAGAAACGAATCTGCAGTCAATAAAAAATCAGAGCTTGTCTTGCTTGCTGACTGTATGAAGAGGAAGCTGGAAATGATGTTCAAGAATTTGCCCAGATCTTCCACTTAATTTCGCACCTCCTTGACTGTCCTCAATGCAAAAGAAATCGCCCAGTATAAGGAAATTCGGACCTGCTACTAAAATCAGAGAGAAATGTCTTTGTTTAAATGTGAAATGAAGTGGGAATACCACTTAAATATCCTCTCCATTTGGCCAAAGGGGGGACGACTTGCATGGTGGATTTAAATTTGAAATAAATCGCACCCCTTTGGATGAGTAAAATCCATTGCAAACTCTCCTTCCTAGGCCGACTTGAAGGGTAAACAAAAAGGATTAAGCCAATCAGCACTCTTGGCTACGATTTGAATTTAAATGACATGCAAAGGGGAGGGCTTAAATTGAATCGATTTTAATCAGCATGAGCCCCAAAATAATGAATTTTGAAAATCAAGGAAGGGGACCAAAATTGAAATGAAGTTTTCTCTTTAAGACATCGAACTTTGTGCCCTTGAGTCCACACGCCTCATTTGGGGCAGGGCTTAACCCTTTAAAATTTAATTTATCCTCCTAATGGCCACATGTTTCATATTGGGGCTGATTGATTTGAATTTGCAAAATACAGGCCCTTTTAAATAAATCGAAATTTACAAGCATGGGCTTTAAAAATGTTGAATTTAGGATTTGCTAAAAGGCACCCCAAGATTTACCTCGAGTTTTGCACCAAAAGGATTCCCCAAATAGAATCGAAATTATAAACATGGGGTTAAATATCACTAATTTCGAAATTGCTAAAGAGCAGCCCTATGGATCATCTCGAATTTTGCACCAAGAGCCATGAAAAAATTGCATTGAAATTAACCACTAGAACCCCAAAAGATTTCAAATTTGCAAGGGTGGATTACTCAATTTCATAGAACTTACAAATCAGAGGCTCCAAAGGGATTTTGAATTTTGCAATAAACATCAACGGGGCTAAAATAGATTAAATCCGAAATTGATGTAGGCCCCAAAAATTGAAATTTGAAAAAAATGATCAAGTTGGCCCCTAATTAAGATTTAAACTTGCCAAATCATGGGCCCTATAAGACACCTTGAATTTAACACCAATTAGGCCCCAAATTAGCTTTGAATTTAGCAATATGAGCTCAAGTAAATCGAAATTCATTTACAAAGCATGAGTCCCAAATTTTCATACAAATTAACAAACCATAGGCCCCAAAAGACATTGAATTTTGCAATATGAACCACTTGGCAAGGAAATCGAAATTAATATTGCAATGCTTGCTCAACAAGGTGGCCGAAATGCTATCTTGGCATAGAGGTTGGGTCCAAAATTTGGAAGGGTGCCTTGGTGAAATCGAAATTACTTCACTTGATATTGCAAGAGGTCCCACTCCAAAATTATAACTTGTCTTAATTGCCATAGCCAAATTGTAAGAGTAGCTTGTTGAAAATATAGGGCCTACGAGAACCACTCTGCCAGCAAATAGGGCCTGCGAGAACCACTCTGCCATAAATGAATTTGGGCGAGGTAGTTCATATACAAAAATGACAGAACCATCTAGCCAAAAAATCATTTGGGTGAAGGGGTTTATACAAGACTTGACAGAGGTATCCTTTCCAAATTTATTTCTCAAATTTCCCAAGTCCAAAATTTTCTCTTTTAATCCAAAATTTGCCTTGCAAGGTTAAATCGTCCAAAATGCCTTAGGCAAAATAAATTAATTTCACCAAAAATAATAATTCCACTCTATGCCAAAGTTGAAAATTTGTTAGTAGTATTTTGCCAAGATTGAGAACTTGTAAGAGGCGGCCTGCCAAAAATTGAAACTTGATAGAGGTGGCCGGCCAAAAAAAATTTCTTGACAGAGGTGGCCTGCCAGAAATTGAAATTTTTACACCAAACTCTTGTCCAAATTTTAAATTCAACTTCAAATTTCGATTTTAATTCCAAATTTCCCTATAAGATCCAAAATGATTAAATTGCCTTAGCCAAAATTGATTTTCAAAATTTTCACCACTCAAGTCATGTTGAAATTAAACACAAGTAGCCTACCAGAAATCAAAGGTGAGGTGGTCATGCTATCGAAAAATGTAAGGGTGAGCTTGTTGAAAATAATTTTTTTGTAAGTACCAACTTGCCAGAAATTAAATCTTGACACAACCATCACGCCAGAAATTCCAGACTTAGACAAAATTTCAAAATTAATTCCAAATTTCAACCCAACATCAATTTTGCACTTAAGCTCTAAAATTCCCAGAATTTTGCCATCATCACAAGATCAATCCAATAATCCAAATCTTCAATTTGGATTTGCAAAATCGTCATTTGTATAAAATTACCAGACTTAGCCAAAATCTTGATCTTGCAAATCATTGTCGTTTACGTTCAAAAATCCAGATTGCCAGGGGAAAAATCAAACAGACTTGGGATCTAAAACCACCCATGGTGTTGAAAAACACCATTTGAAGGCAAGACAAACCTCAAATCCCCAAGCTTCAAATCTCTCACTTAGAGGCTTCAAAAAGAGCTACTGCCAAAGACTACCACTCCTACCGCTAAAGCGAAAAAAAGGGGGCTCCCCATTTGTAATGGGGCGATGGTGTGAAAACCTCACAACAATACCAAGTGAGCCTCTCAAATGCCTTTTGAACTTTTTCCCACTAAACTTCCAAAAAGCACAATTTAAAATTCACTTTTAAGTAAAACTCCATTTTAGCTCCGAAAAGACCTTTTTATTAAATAATGATAATTTGACACAAAATCCTTGATTTATGCAACCATGATTTAAAATATTTCATCCCAATGAACTATTATACTAAGGTGTATTTAAAATATATAAATAATGTCAAGAAACCTTAGTAATATAATTAAAATATTGTCATTAATGCACCAATTTTGTGGAAACTAACGGAAAGCATTGCAATCGAAATTTGACTGCACAGGAGTGATCCCAATGAAGAATAATGATAAATGACATCAACCGGGTGACTTATCATAAATAGATGCCTTCTCCAAGATTCCTAGAGAATGCACCACAACCAGAAAATCACCCTAAAAATTAGCATATGAGTCCTCAAGACCATCTGACTTCTCTAGAAACATCAAATAACTCCTCCAGTGATGTTGACACGGCCAAAAAGTCAATGTTAACTGCAATGCAAGAGAAAGTAAAAATGAGGACATTACAAGGAATATGTTCATTGTGGGATGTCTAATGGTGAACCCAAGGTCGTTACTGCTAAGAGGATGGAGAATATTTTTCATCACGGTGACGCAACTTGCACAACACAATGTTTTATTCCCACAAAGGACACTTCAAATGGAAAGAAAACATATCACATGGATATTCAGTCCTTGCTAGATAAGCGAAGTGTGGATTTTAGTGACATCCCTTTAGGCAAGCTTCCAAAGCACAATAAAATTCACAAATTATTTCATGTTTCATGTCTAAGAAAGCTCTCGAGTAGCACATTATTCCTTTTGTAGAGTTACCACCATCGGATGACGAAGAAAAATTTATCATGATTCCAAAAGCTACCATTAATACATGGGAGATGAAACTCGTGAATAGGAGCATTTCAGAGAATTAAGTTTGTTGGAAGGATTTGTCTCCAAAAGATGCTACTCGGGAAAGAGAGGAGATTCTTCAATATCTAAATCTCCAATTGCTTGAGGACAAGCCATTTCAGGGAGGGAGGATCTTTGTTTGAATCATTTGTCGTTGTGCCAGTAGCTCGAACTGTAAACACCTAATACAAATGCCAGATTTAACCCAACCCATGGGAGGCGGTTAAGCCATGTCACGAGTCCCCAAGGAGGTGTTGACCACCAAGTCAACAATCTCCTCCTCAGCACTGACTAAGCCTTTAGCACCCACTGAAGGGAGACTTGAACCCGTGACCCGAGGCTTTGATACCAATTGTTGGAATCATTTGTCGTCGCGCCAAAAGATCAATTTGTCAATGCATGACTACAAACACCAAATTTAACCCGACCCACAGGAGGCGGTTAAGCCATGTTCCCCAAGGGGGTGTTGACCACCAAGTCAACAATCTTAACATCCCTTCTTCAATCTAAATGTTTAGGGAGAACCCTTTAGCCAGTTTCATACTCAGGCTAATTTGGGGGTTTAGAGAGGAAATGTTTTAATTCATTAAATTATAGTTGTCTTCATTATTATTTTACAAACAACTTTAGTCTAGTTAATTATTCTTTTTAAAAGACAGTCATTTATGTTAAAGTGACTTTTCAAAGACCCAAAAATGAATTAAAAATTAAAAGGGCACTTTATGCAAAATAAAATTAAAAGTTCTCAAAAATTTGTAGGAGGGATATAAAAGGAAGTTGCAAAAAGGAAATTCCAAATCTTTGGTCATATTCACTCTACATAGTGATGACTCGACTCTTGTTCAATTTGGACACCCTAGGACAAAAATGCTAAGGGTATTTTGCTTCAGAGAAGTGATTTCTTCCTACTCAAATTGAAGGTGGATTCAGGGAGGATTGAAAGTTATGCTAAAATGGAGTAGAGATTTGAGCTAGATTGTCAAATATTTAAGAACACACAAGAATCTATAGGAAACAAATTTATAGAGGTTTGCAAGCAAATATAAATTTGTAGCAAGATATATTCTTGGGGTTTGTAGGCAAACTAAGTGTATGGAGAATTAATTGCCTAAGGAGTTGGTTGACTCATACTAAACCCTATTCTAGAAATTGGAGCCGCCCTTTTGTTTGGAGATGCTAGGTAAGGGTTAATATTGTAGTAATTATTATTTTGTGCATTTCATGGTGGATTGATGGTAGTCGCAACTTCAATGGACATTGATGCCTATACTCAAGGTACATATGGAAGAATAGAGGGCATATATGCTTTGTAATATAGGAGCCGCACCTATTTGTGGGGTTCTAAAATACCCTAAGTCCCTACTTCATCTTTGCAGGTAACTAATTAGGAGGCCGCAACATGTATAAGGCAGACCTAAAGGGGATGTTGGCTAGAGAAGGATAGTCACAAGACTCAAACAGCCTTAAAATCAAAAGGGAAAGCATAACAGGTCAAAGTATTGCATAGTAGCATCCTCATTGTCATTACTGTGCATTTATACAGTAGTTAGGCAAGGGAAGAACAGCTTGTTTGAAGATTAAATCAGTATGGATGGAAAGTGGTGTTGTATACATTACAACAGAGCTAACTATCATTAAATGAGCCACTCAGAAAAAGCAGAAGTCTTCGAATCAACATATTTTTGTAATAAATCAGCAATTTGGGTTATAAATAATAGTAATTTATCAACTGATTGATTTAGCTACAGCCCTTGTTTATCTCTCTAGCTCTTTTCCAGGTTACTTATGGTTTTCAATTTCATTGCAACTATTTGATGAAATGATCATTTTTAGAATAATAAAGAAATGTATATAAAACTGATTCAAATATGATTGTAAAATAAGTCATTTCTCATTGTCATAATCCTGAAGGTATATGTCGGATTCTTTGTTTTTTGTGTATCTTCATTGTAATAGATCCTTGGATAGTAGTATCATTGGATCCCATTTTAATTTTATATTTTACTCTGTCTTGCACAGCATGAATGAGTTAATCTACTGTTTTGGGATTGATGCAACTCCATTTGCACTCACTATCAACCAATTTAGGTAGAGAGATTCTATGATTATTTTAAATTGTAAGTTGGTCAGCTTGCCACCAACACTTTCCAATTAACTTTCTTGTCCTCAATCTAATTATTTTGTATGCTCTCCCCTTGTCCATTCTAGGAACTGGGTGATCAAGAGGAGTGGAATTGAGTTGATTGCAAAACAATTATTGGGATTTGAGTTAACACCTTGTAAGGGTTTATACACTCATTTAAATGTAGAAGAATGAAAAACAAAATAAACTAGTTTATTTATATTATTAGAATATTGTAATGTTTCTTTAATGGTCATTTTAGTTGGATTTTAGTTTATTAAGTAGTTTCTATTTTCATCTTTAGTTCACGATTGTTTCTTTTAGAAACATTGTTTTTGTAAATCTATATAAGGAGCTTTCATCTCCTCTATTTAATACAACAACATTGATTTACCATAACATGGTATCAGAGTAGGTTGATCTGGAATTTTTTTCCAAAAATTTGTTTTTCGATTTTCTAAAATAAAAATTGTCGGAGGTATTTTATGAAAATTTTGTGGTTTGTCTTCGAAGATTTTTGCTGAAAATCGTGAGCCTAGTCGAGAGTTTTGATCGCACGATTTCCTAGTTTGAGCAAAAGTCTCTGATTTTCGAAGGTTGCATGAACTTACATGTAGTTGCATGTACTTGCATGTTGCTTGCATGTGCTTTTTGTGAGTTGCATGTTGCTTGCATATGTTGTTTACCACGCAAAGTCTCGTGTTTTGCCGCATGAAGGTTTCTCTGATGGGTTTTCATAATTTTTTCCCTTAAAAAAATTTCCTAATGGGTTTTCATAATTTTTTCCCTTAAAAAGGTTTCTGATAGGTTTTAATAATTTTTTCCTCAAAAATTATCTAATGGGTTTATAATTTTTATCCCTTAAAAAATTCTAGGAGGGTTTTTATAATTTTTTGTCCATAAAAATTTATTTTGGGTTTTATGATTTTTTCCTTAAAAAATTACAGTAAGGTTTAATAATTTTTTCCTTAAAAAGGAAAAAATTATTTGTTTCAATATATGTTTGGTTTTGATCAATTTTTTACCTCAAAAATCATTTCTGGTTTCTAAAATTCGCGAAGTTCGCGTGGGATTTTATGTCAGAGATTCATGTTTTAGGGTTTTTACCATTTTTTTCTGAAAAAACGATGCTTTGTAAACTTCAAATCATGGTATCTTGCAGTATGTTTTGGGGCGTCTTGCTCATCTACAAAAGTTTGGAGGGTTTGTCAATTTTTCCTCAAAATCGTGGCAGTTGTTCTCGGTGTCTCTGGCTATAGAGAGTAATACCTTTGATTGGATGGCTTCTTGGTCATTGACATTCTACAGATCCAGGGAGGGTCTCAGTAGCAGCAAAATGTTTTGAAGAATTTATGACCACAAGACATGTATAGTCTTCTATACGGTATTTAGACAATGACCATTATGGGAGGGTATTAGAATATTGTAATGTTTCTTTGATGGTCATCTTAGTTAGTCTTTAGTTTATTAAGTAGTTTCTATTTTTGTCTTTAGTTCACAATTGTTTCTTTTAGAAACATCGTCTTTGTAAATCTATATAAGGAGCTTTCATCTCCTCTGTTTAATACAACATTGATTTACCATAACATATATAAGAGAAAGACCGATTCTTTTTACATCCAATCTAAGAATCTTCCTCCTTAATCTTCTTGGCAACAAATTGGCTCTTGCACATGCATATGGATAGCAATCCAACCACTTTGGAATGATAGCTCTATATGTGCAATGACATACAAGAAAATTTCAGCAAGGGTATTCGATTTGTGTGTTTTGTTTTCAAAATAAGATGAATGCATTTGTTTTTGTATGTCAAGTTGTTTTTAGTCAAATTAATGGTTTAGGGTTCCTTTTTTAGTTGATCAGTCAATTTTAAAGGACAAAAATGAAAGAAAAATATCATTTTGGCTGCCCAATTTCACCTTGGTTTTCCTAGGTCCTCCCAAGCGTACTCAAGTTCGTGCATATATGCTTTGTAACACACCTGAGCACACTTAGGGGGACCTTGTGGAAACATAGACCAAGACTCAAACCAAGTGTACATCGGACCTGAATTCAAACCATTTTCTGAGTGAATGGAGATCTCTAGTAACCTAGAAAGAAAGACATGTGAATAGAGATCTCTAGCCAATTGCTCTGGTCTTCAGTTGTTTCGTGTTCCTCTTTTGATACACCAACATGCACATCATTATTACCTTCTAAAACTACACTTGTCCACTTCCTTTTGCATAAATGGCACATTTGCTAATTTGCATGAGCCACAATTAGGACAAACTAGGTCACGTGATTGTTGTTCCTTTATAATTTTAACAAAATCTTCTACTTTTCCTCTTAATTTACTTTTCTTAAATATCCTAGTCTGACTTTGTCCAATTCCTTTTGTAGTGTACACAAGTGTGCTTAAAGGACCTGTGGAAACCTAGACCAAGACTTATATTAGGTATATACTAGATCCGAATTCAATCCATTTTCGAAGCAAATTGACAACCTACAAAAGAAGAAAATAAATAGACACATAAATCGAGATCTCTGGCCCATTGCTCTAGTCTTCAGTTGTTTCATGTTCCTCTCCGAATACATCAGCTTGCACCTCATTATTACCTTCTAAAACTAGAGTTGTGCACTTCCTTTTGCATAAATGGGCGTTCAATAATGCAAGAGTTGCGATTAGGTAAAACTAAGACATGATAGTTAATCCTTTAGAATTTTAACAAAATCCTCTAATTTTCCTCTTAATGCACTTTTCTCGAGTATCCTCGTTTAATTTTCTCTCAATGGTTTCTCATTCCTTGCTGCTACAAATACATCTTGTGAATTTTGTGAGACAATTTTAGAGACCTACATTTTCAGTTTTCTCCTTCACTTCATTAGTTGCAAGCTCTTTATTCTCAAAGTAGCAATACTTTCAATCTCAAAAAACTAGTTTTCTGCTTTCTATGTTTTTCTATTTCATTAAACTTTGTTATAACAAAAGATTGAGTTGCATAAGCCCCAGTAGAAGCTTTTGAATCTGTTGGCTAAATATTTTGCAAGTCACTAAAACTACAACTTGCAAAATATGTATTTTAGGCAGCAGTATGTGAGATTTCTCTCTCCTCTCAGCAATAGGGGAGGCTCCCTTCTTATCGCAGGTGGCTTCAAGTAGAACTGAACTGTAGCACATACAGTTCACCTTGCAACAGTAATGTCGGTGACTCG
>MU225019.1:3792998-3871872 GCA_018584345.1 Thuja plicata | reverse complement strand
GCCACCTGCGGTAAGAAGGGAGCCTCCCCTATTGCTGAGAGGAGAGAGAAATCTCACATACTGCTGCCTAAAATACACATTTTGCAAGTTGTAGTTTTAGTGACTTGCAAAATATTTAGCCAACAGAATCCATATAATTTCTTTGCCAAATGCTTTGTGCAATAGACCATTTCAAATCCTTTCTCATCTCTGACATGGTTTCAATCACCCATCTCAGATGTTACAAATTCAGTTTCTTTACTTTCATAATCAATAATTTATCTTCCTCCATCCAGATTTGAATTGATTTGAGAACCTGCAATTATGATTTTTTAATTTTATATATTGTGTACATCATTAGATAAACATAACTATTTCAATCATCTTTGATTTGAAAAATCTAGAAAGATTATTTTCTTAGCACAATCTATATCCAGAGCTGCAGTCATGTATTTGACTGTATATATATTAGATATCTGAGATTCGACCACAAGACCCAACATAGAGTTACTTTACTGGACCTAGTAATACAAGCTCCTCTCAACAATAATTCTACTTCTGATTTTTGTTTTCATGCCATTGATATTAGAATCCATTATTTGTGTATATCTAAAGACAAAACACTTGAGAATACTTATCTATTTAAAAATGTTGTTCTCTTCGCATAAAATCCACCTTTGTACTAATTTTCTATACGTATACTTGTGTATGTGATCAAATTAGCTTGTAATTGATTACTTTACTATGTCTTTAAAGTTGATTTAGTTAAGAGTGCATAGAAAAAGCTTTAAATCCTTTAAAAATCTCTATAGCTATGGTTTTTTCAATTTCTCAAGTCAGTGCTGGGTTGAAGCCTGGTAACCATGAAATTCTCATCCTTTGGCTAGCATTCAAACAAAGTAAAAACTAAGATATAGGCGCATCAAATGAGAAGCAGAATTTTACAAGTAGAACCTAATGTTACCTGGAACACCATAACCAAACAGTGCTGCTAAAGCTATATATGGATTTGTAGGGTCTTTAGGTTGAAAGTCAAAAAGTAAGCACTGCATAACATACAAATACATAAGCAATTCTAAGTAAATTCTCTTTAAGGAATTCTCAAATACGAATAAATCATAATTACATATTGCATTCTATGTAAAATATCCAATGTTTTCACATTATATCTGCCATTTTATATATGAATAACACTAGCAACAAAACATGTCCAAGAGATTCAGATGTCTGGTCCTGGTACTAGGACACGATCAAGCATAAAAAGGAAGACCAACATCCAGGCCAAAGATATTAACAAGTTGAAGGATTCAATCCAGTGCCTAGAACTTCAGATGGTCGAAGTCCAGACTCTGGAAGACCAGATGGAAAAGGTTTAGTTGTTTGGCTGGAAGTTGCTAGGTGCTGGAAGTTTTTTGATCCTCGACTGCTGGGAGTTTTTTGCTGTTTTTTTTTTGCTTAGTCTGAAATCTTTGTTCTATCTGGGTTTTAGCCCTTTTTCGGAGTGTTGTCATGCTTGATAGCTTGTTGTCTTTCTTGTTTCTTCCTGTTTATCTTTCTGCTTTAATGTAAAGGGTTTCGGGGCCCCTTCAAAACCTGTTGTTACCCTAATCAAAAACACTAGCAACAAAACCTAGCTTAGGTTATGAAACATTATAGTCGAACTTGTGCAACAAGGACATACAATGCTAGATTTACTTCTATCAATCATACTTCCTATGCTAAATTGTATGTATATATATGTAGATGAATATCATTGATTTAAGTATATCTAGCATTGTATATCAATAATGTAATTTAGCATAGGAAGTATGATTATGCAAGTATATCTAGTATGGTATTTCTTTCTTACACAAGATGCACTTTAATGTTTCATATTTTTAACCTAAGCTATATATAAAAATATTGAGTTAAATATTTCAAACTATACGAAAATGATGCGAACATCACAAACATTTTAAGTTTGTGTTCTATATGAAGTGAAATGTTCACCCTTGTACGAAGAATTACCCTCTTTCTTGTTTAATATAATAAGCTGCTCTAATTTGATACAATCTATGTCACAAGATGCAAGTTTGTGTTCATGTTTGGCAATAATAAATTTAGATGAAAATTTGGTCAAGGGAAAAATTTTGAAAACTAATTGGTGATAAAATTCACCTTATATAAATTTGATTTTTCCAATTTCAGCCCCAAGTATATTTTTTTAGTTTTTCGCATATTGACATAGTGGCCAATTACTTCAACATCTTGACTTTTGAAGAGGCTCTATCTTTTGGAAAAGCTTGATATGCAGTATTCATCATATTTCGGAGTTTCTATACGTTGTTGAGGGTTTCTATCTTTGTAATTTTGGAGATATCTCATAGTTGATTATGGGTTTTTCATTTCATCCCTCTTTGACCATCTTGAAAAGGAGAAACTATAAACAATGGAGAGATGGCATCATAAAACATCTCTGATGGATGCGTTTGTTGCCACATTTGTATGGTCTCGTTCCTCCTCTAGGTATATCCAATAAGAAATTTGCTTGAAATTACAAAAGGTATCATGTCATAAAAGTTATTGCTATGCATGTTGATGATGATATCTTGATTTTGAGTTTCTTCATGCTCTTTGGACTAAATTTTGGGAGATATATGGGGATTTTGATAATCAGCCATTCCCCGATGATCATATTTCTAGCCATCTTGTGCCTCGTCATTTTTCAGAAACGATACTCTATGACTATGGTACTATTCAGGAGTTTAATTCTTTGGAATACTTTGAATCTTCAGAAGATGGGGACGAGGTTGCTTTATATGCTCCCACTTCTCCTTCAAAGCCAGTTGTTCATCCTTCACCTTCAGTGATTCCTTGTGCAAAGTCGTCGATTGAGACTTCCATCATTCCTAATCAACAGGACCATCATTGTCTTTCAGATTTGGGGGAGACACATTTAAGGGGATATCTCTACTCTTTGATGACAGTCAGCACACTATTGTTGTCAAATCATCATTGTCTTTGGAGCTTGTTCTGCATCAATTTTTGCATATCCCTAGTATGTCACCTTCTTCATTGATTGGGCATATATATAATTGGATTGTGGCATCTTCATCTTTTGTAGACAAGGAGACTCCTAAGCAGATTTCAGTGATATCATCATATTTTGTCATTCTTCTTCATGTCAATTCCTATCCAAAATTGAAAGCATTCCTACAATTGTACTTGGTTTTATTTCTTCTAAAAGGGAGACAATTTGTTTGTAGACAAAATTGGATCATGTTTTGTCTTCAGGACTTACCATGTTTGCAGGAGATTAAACTAAGTAGCCAATCCTGATTCTAGTTTGGATCCAGATCCGGATTTGGATTCAGGGATTCGGCAAAAAAAAAATCTGAAAAAATTTTGGGCCGGATACTGATTCTGCGGTTATACATATAGACATTTTCAAATATATATGTGTGTGTGTGTGTGTGTGTGTGTGTGTGTGTATTCATAGATTCCATACATGTAACATGTCAATGCTCATTCATCATTAGTTCAAAACTTCAAAGTTCAAAAATATAATGATAATAACAAGAAGTTAGAAGTGTGATTCTCATAAAATGATAAATCCATAATTGTCAATATATGATTATATCAGATTCATACTTTGCAAAAGTCTCAAAATGTCATTACATGCTGAAAATTTAAATCACAAGCCATATTTCATAGTTTAGTTTGACTTTATTTTAAAAAAAAAATAAAAAAAGACTAAGTGGGCCCGTTATTTAGATGCCCAGAATCACGGATTCCTGCGGATCCTCCTGGATTCCGCCCAGATTCCGAGAGGATTCTGGAATGGAATCCGCTGAGAATCCGGATTCCATTCCGGAATCCGGGTGGAATCCTGGAGGAATCCGGATCCGGAACGCACCGGAATCAGGATTCGGAGCTTTCCAAAGGGATCCGGTATCTTAGAGATTAAACATTGTGGGGGGCTGCATAGTCTCTCTCTTTGCAGCATATGAGGGGAAATATCAATTGTATCTTTGTGATGGATGTATTCTTTGGGGGGTATTGACGAGTCCACCATTCATCACTTGTACATGATTATCTTTTGCGATCTCTCTTTTAGAGAAGGGTTTTTTCCCATGTGTGGTTCTTCTCCTTTTCTCTGTTTGTGAAAGATTGTTTGTACATGGGTACCGAAAACGGCCTCATAGCTAAGACCCATTATGCATCATTTGCATTGGTTTGTTTCTCTCTAAGTTGCACTTAATGAGGTGTGTTGGTGTGAATAAGGTATTTTACCTAACTAATTTATTTGTAGATCCTACTCACATGTTAAGTTTACTTAGGTTCTAGGAATCTTTCTAGAAGTCTTAATTGTCAATAAGATCTTATGTCGTTTAATTCTTGAGTCCTAGGTCATTTAATATTTGTTCGAGTTAGCTGTCCCATATTATAAGATTAAGACACATGTCATGATCTTGTCTAATCCTATCTCTTACCCTTCATATAAACAAGGTTATTTTACGCTATGTATCATAGATCATTATTTGATCATGTCTCATAAATCTTAATATCAAGCAAGCTCATTTCTTGCATACTCTCTTGTGGAAGGTTGTCTTTGTTGTTGCAGGTGATCCTAGTGTGTTGAGCTAATCCTCAGCTCCTACACCAGTCATGTATGTGCTACATTCTTAGAACAAGTCTATTTTCAATTCAAAATAACTAAATCCAACTAAGACCAGCTTTGCCCTTCTAGATAGAAATCAGATACAATGCCTTTGTAATGCGATCTGTTACGGAATTTTGGAAGCATCATATCAAAACGTATCATTAACCTATCTAATCTAAATGAGCTCAAGCTGTAATATTAATGCAGTTTTCATAATAATGCCTCAGGCTCACTTCTGGCATCTTATCTGAAGATAACAACCGCCTTAAAATCCTGACCCAACTCAGTGTTTTCTTATCTAACCTTTCAAATTGGGTTGCAGAGTTTTGATAATTAAACTGGGCAGAAGGGGATTTTAATTAATGAGCTGATGAGACTGAGGGCTCAAAGTTAACCCACGTGTTAGGCCCTCTAAATTCAAAGCTTAAACTGCACAGATATTCTCTTGTAGGAGTTACACGTCGATTGCCCAATGGCTTAGGGATTACACCTTTATTGCAAGAAGAGTCAACCTAGACCTCTGAACCATAAAATCCCAACAGTGTCACCTCTGCAAACTTAGAAAGAAGATCGATTTATCCTATGATTCCTATCCCACTGGGATCAAATTCTGAAAGGCAGAATTAAGCCCCACTTGCAGTAGCTGGTTAAATGGGCCAAATATTTTGCACCGCAGTAAATCAAAATGCCATTTATCAATTGACAAGGATGATGATCTACCAAGGTTCAAACCTCTGGAGATATGATTGAGCCAAGTTTGACCTTTGCATGAAATCGTGGGACTGTTCCCTACTCAAATCAATTTAGCCAAAGAACAGCTTCCGATTTAGATGTATGCATACTCATCATAATGTGTAGGCTTAATCTAATGACAGAGTTGCCAATATCTATGTAATACAATTCTTAATATTATAAAATATTCATCTGCAATTTTCTTACATGTAGGTCATCCGAAAAAAGGATAAATTTAGTCCAGAGATAATCAAATTTACAGAACAAGATGGGTTCTAGAAAATGAATAAAGTTAGCTTGAGTTTAATCAATTTTACAGCAGATCTGAGGATGGTGGCAATATTCTTAATTACCATATGAACTTAGCTTAAAAATAATTCACAGAGTGACATGAGCTTAAGCGTAAGTCCAATAATCGTAATGGGTTCTTTGAGTTCATTAACAATATCAGGATTGAATGAGTGCAGAGCAGCCACAAGTGTAGGAGAAAGTTTCCTGTGAGAAACTAAGTACATACTAACCGGGCCATAAGCATGTTGAGGCTTGAAGAGAACGATGAAATGTTGGAGGTCCCAGCAGGCCATTGAATAAGCAGTGGAGAAAGCCCATTGTGCAGGACCAGGTGTTGCCCTCAGCCTCATGCTCCCCACATATACTTTGTACTCGCGCCCTTCGCTATGCTGTTGTCTCTGTATAGTTGCCTGTGCAAGCACCATTCTACCTGTCAATGCAAACGCCATTGTAAAAGCAGAATCGAGTGATAACCTTCCCTCGCATTATCGTAAACGGTCAAAATATAAAGTTGCGTTTTTTTCTAAATAGTGGAGATGAACAGGGGAGAGGACCTTAGTAGTTTGAGCACCCCATAGGTGAAAATTTCACATTATTCCCAATTTTTAACAATAATTTACTTGGCAAGCCGACTTTTATAATTAAGGTTTTGAGATCATATTATCAATTATGATGTCACATTAGCATGTTTTTTTGTTGAGATGTCTTAAAAGTTCTTAATAAAAAAAGGGTTAGACCTATAGTTGAACACTGAATCATATTTTATTGGTTTTCCAATGTAGATAAGATGATTTGTTGTTCTTTAGATCTAACAAATACATTTCAATCAATTATGGTACTCATCATCAACAATAACAACTTTATAGTCATAATTATTGGCACTTATATATTATTAAAAATGTTGAGCATTAAATTAATAAATGTTATGACAAGTATAACAACATGTTCAATTAGTGGATCCTTTCCCTAGTCTTTGCATTTGAAATTGTGAGATTGACATCTCACTTTTTCCTTTCATGTCATATTTACTTTGACCTATTGTTTTCTGTGTAATTATATTGTATTTTGTATGAAAGTTGATAAATAGTATTCTTTAATTATCTTTTAATAAGTTTTGTTTGGAAGTTTTTATGTGAAGATAAGGTTAGAATTTTGAAGCTAGACAAAAGCAAACATCTTAAGCTAATAATGGATCTAGTTTATATCTGCACTCCTAAGATAAATTTTAGATCAATTTAACAATCGTAAAAACTTAATAGAAAAAGAGAAGATTTAAAATTTCTAATGATTTGTCTAAAAAGACTAAATTGATGCAATATTGACAAATCACTATGGAACCTCTTGTACACTTACCTTCCTCATTGAGCCAAGAGCTAAGTACTTACATTCTATTGCCATTAATTTTAGCATGTTTACCAATTTTAGCTCTTATTCCTTGGATATCCAATATTGATGATGAAATCAAAAATTATCGTAAGAGATTAATGTAAATAGGTTGTTTATTTTTAACAACGTACAAGAGAATTAACTTATTGAGGGAACTTCTTTTTAAATGTATACAATTTAAAATTTAAATTTGTATAAGAATAGTAAATTTAATTATTTTTATTATTGATTAAATTTACATTATTGAGGTATGTGTATAGATGAAATGTGTCTACTTAGTGCTTTTTCCTATCATTTTACACCTACTCATAACCCATTTACATTAATAGATATTACAACTCTTTAGAATGATTGGCACCAGACTATCTTAGATCTTTGAACTCAATTCACAATAATATTTCATATTCAAATAGAACAATTGTATTTTAATCTACATCATCTAATCACCTTAAACATTACTTGGCACAAATGCATCCCCGGTATTCAAAAATTAAAATTTATAATTCTAACACCTACCCTTTTTACTCAAGTTTGTTTCCTGGTCATTTTTACGTTCAAAAGATTAAAAAAATGATCATGTAATTATTTATAAAAGATAAAGATAATTGCATAAAGAACTGCAAGATATGTAAGAAGCACAAGAGAAAAAGAAAACATGCAATAAGCAACAATACGTGCAAGCATAACATAAAATTTATTACCACACATGCACATAAGTGTACCAATCACTAGATACTTGACACACTTCCTAAGGATTTTCACATTATCAAACTCCCGCTCTGCAACTTTTTGAACTTTTTTATTTCCATGGTGGATGATAGTGATGGGGAGTGCACCCCCCCCCCCCCCCCAACCCCACCCCCGGGAATCTCCAACATCAACTGTTGAACCCCTACAAGAGGGGCTCAGTGGTGTCATTACATGGGAACCTGCTTCTGTCAGTATCACAACTCAAGAAACTGAAAACAGCAAGGGCCGCAAGGTTGACTCTGGGGATCCGGTCATGACTTTTGACAAGGTGGATCATGCAAAGAGCCAAAGCGGATATGTGTCTGAAGGTTGGAAAAATATTTTGGTAGGCGACTACCAAAGGGATGTGGAAGATGAGGTTGTTCCAGAGTGTGCACAAACGGAGGAGGGAATGGCTATCAGGGTTCCTGATGCTATTGTTGATCGTATTATCTCTTCTGTGAATAATACCTTAGTTGATCATTTCTTTTCATTTAGTTCAACCATTGGTATGGTCAGGAAGGGAATCTCTTAGAGATGGAAACTTAAGGGAAGTGTTGCAACCAGTGCAATGCCTGGTGCCTTATTTATTTTTAAGTTTACTATTATGGAGGACATGACTACCATTTTGTCTGGTTCTTGGACCTATGTGAAATACCTCCTCTCCTTATGCAAATGGAAATCAAGCTTTGATCCTACTGTTGATTTAAGTTGGACTGCCCCTATGTGGGTTCATATGGCAAGCCTCCCACTCAAGTTTTGGGATGAATAGATCTTTTGTCAGATTGGAAGCACATTTGGAAACTACGTTTCCACGAATGAAGTCACCAAGGTGAAGTCCATGTTAGTTTTGGCTCATTTTTGTGTTAATGTGGTTGTTAATAAAATGCTCCCTAACTTTATTACCGTACAATCTAAACTAGAGAAGTGGACACAAGCACTGGTATATGAAAATGTCAGGGTCTTCTATCAAAAGTGTGGCAAATTAGGTCATGTGATTTCTGATTGTAAAGCCCTCAAAAAGTAGTAGCAGAAACTAAAGGGTATCTCTACCTATCCTCTAAGGGTCATTATGCCTCCAGAGGTTGTGGGTTTTCATTATGATAGTGATAAATATCCCTTCATGGATGGGTTGCTAAAGTTATTCGAAACTCCTAAGAAATCTGACCAGGGGAAGGACCCAACTGGCACATTAGACTTGATTACCACACTAGAGGAGGGGGAAATAACGTTAACTATTCCCTAGCCACGTGCAATCCTTGCCCCTCCTGGAGACAATGGACTTGACACTTCATCCAAGCCACTTCTTATCCCCCACCATAAGCAAGAAATTCTCATCACCAAGAGTATCAACTAGTACCCTAATGAGTGATGATGGGTGGATGATCCAGAAAAAGAAAATAAAAAATAAGAAGGTTAATGTTGTTGATGACACCAAGGTTGGTTGGTTGTCACAACATGTAACAAGGCAAAGAGAAGTTACAAGGGAAATTGCCAATGGCAGACAGAGGACCCTCAACTTCACAACAAGACAAAGAAATGTAGTTCCTCTCATGGAACATGAGGGGGTTGAATGGCTCCCAAAAATAATTTTCATTAAAAATTCTATACTGGAAAATGGTATTGATGTTCTTCTCCTCCAAAAAATAAAAATGGAAGAACCCTCCTTTAGTGCTCTTGTGAGGATTTTGTGGATGCGATCACATTTTCATATGAATGAAGCTAATGGTGCCTCTGGTGGTATTGCCACCATGTGGAATCTATAGAAGGTTGATGGGGTTTTGACCTTGTCTAATTAAAATGTCTTGATCACCAAATTCAAATATGATGACCATGCTTGGTACATGGCTAATGTTTATGTACCCAACTCCCGTACTAGTAGGAAGAAGGTTTGGAATGAGGCCTCTTCCCTTATCCAAAAATATAGTTCCTCACACTGGCTCCTTGTTGGCGACTTCAAATCACCGCTTTTCCCCTCAGAAAAGATGGGTGGTCTTGAAAACTATACCGATAGCATGGTTGACCTATCAAATTTCATTAACATTATGGGTCTGGTTGATATTGATCTGAATGGAAAAATGTCCACTTGGTCAAACCATACGAAATGCATGGACCTTATACAAGTCAGGCTTGATAGATTTCTCTTCTCTGCTAGTTGGGACATATGTTTCAACTCTTTCCTAACTTCCCTCCCTTGAACAATGTCTGACCATAATTGCCTCTTACTAGAGTGGAAGAATAGACCGCAGAAAGGACATAGCATGTTTCGCTATGAAATCATGTAGAAAACTCACCCTAACTTTCATCACTTCATTAAGGAGTGGTACTCTCCATGGTCAGGGACTCTAATGTATCATGTGGATCAAAAACTAATTATTTTTAGAAGAAATGTGAAGGGATGGAATAGGTTCACATTTGGGGACATTTTTTAACAAAAAAACAAATTTGTTTGAAGTTGATTTCTATCCAGGAATAAATGGCCAAGAGAGACCTCTCAGTGACAACACGTGATTAAGCGGAAGTCTTAAGATCCAAAAGGAAATGTATTTTGTATAGGGAGGAAATTTTTTGGAAGGAGAGGTCTAAAGCCCAATGTTTGAAAGAAGGGGATAGGAATTTAACCTTCTTTCATCGCTCAACTAGTACACATAAGAAAAGGAACACTATGTTTAGCCTAAAAGTGAACATAATAAGGTCATCAAGGAGGATGCTTGAACCTCAAATATGATAGTTTTGTTGTTGATAGTGCTTTGGAATCCCAACTATTAGATTGCATACCAAGGGTTATTACTGGAGTTGACAATGTGTAGTTTTTGGCCCCAATTACTGTATAAGAAGTGATAAATTCCACCATCTCTATGGATGCATTCAAGACCCCAGGCCTGGATGGTTTCCCCCAACCTTTTTTCAGGATTTCTAGGATATAGTTTGATCGGATATGATTGATGCCACTAGAGATTTCTTCAGAACAGGTAAACTCCTTAAAGAAGTAAATTGATCTTTTATTTTTTTAATACCAAATATTTAGGAGCCACTATCTCTTCATGAATTTAGGTTGATAAGAATTTCTAATACATTCTATAAAATCTTTTCCAAAGTCTTGGTTAATAGAATTAAACCCATGCTTGACAATCTTATCAAATGCAACCAAAAAGACTTTATCCCTGGGTGGTGAATCCTTGATGCAGCCATTACTACCCATGAAGTATTGACTCCATCGATAAATGCAAGATGTCAAGGATGGAATTCAAGTTGGACATATCAGAAGCATATGACAGGGTTGAATGTGACCTTCTTTTTAAAGTTCTAGAAAGGTTTGGCTTTGACAAGAGGATGATTGCCCCGATTAAGGAGTGTGTAACCATAGTTTGTTATTTTTTCCTTTTCAATGGTCTCCCCAAGGGATTCTTTGGTGCTACTAGAGGTATCAAGAAGGGTGATCCCCTCTCCCCATACTTGTTCATTATGTTGCAGAAATTTTAGGGAAAAAATAAAATTATGGATGATAAATGAGAATAAACTCCTTGGGGTGTGCCCTACTTCCACCATGCCTCATGTTGTCCTACAACAATTTGTTGATGATACAATACTTTTTGGTACCGCTTATGTGATTGAAGATATAACTGGGAAGCACTTTCTCAGTCAATATGATTTTGTGTCAGGAAAAAACATCAATTATCTCAAAAGAAAAATTTATTTCTTCAAAACATATGATAGTCTCTAGAATATTCTCGGATTTCAATGTGAAAATATCCCTAACACCTATCTTGGATTGCCACTTACTATCAAGGAGGTCTCCAACTCTTTTTGTAATTCAATTCTTGAGAGAACATAATGCAAGTTGGTCGAATAGAAGGGAAAACTTCTGAGCAATGTTGGTAAATTGCAACTTTTAAAGCACTCTCTACAAGGGATCAATTTTTACTTTGTTTCTCTCTTTTATATCTCTAATTCTTTGGCTGAAAACTTGAGAGAATACAAATCAATTTCCTTTGGTCAGGCATGGAGGAAAAAAAGAGGATGTCGTTGGTCAAATGGGACATTGTTTGTCGACCAAAGATAATGGGAGGACTATGCATCAAAAAAAAAAATCATCTTAATAAAGCCCTTCTTGCAAAGGTTGGGTGGAACCTTAAAAAGAACAAAACCACTTGGTGTGACATCATTTCTGTAAAATATCTGAATAAGGAGAATTTCTAAAACTTCCTTAATATGTAGGAGCTTCCTAGCAGGTTCAAGATATGGAATAACATCCTTAACTACATATATAAGATACAAAAGTCTTGAAGTGGAAGGTTTGTGATGGCTAGATGATCTATTGTTGGGACAATACCTAGCCAGATGATACTTCCCTATCCTCTCAAATAGACTATCTTGACCTCTATGAGGTTGTTAAACATGTCTTTGGTGTTCAAGTGGCTAACTATATTAATCAGTCTAGAACCTGGAAGTATATTTTGCTTTTCCTCTATGACCTTGAGTGTTTGATGCCACTGGCATTGGATTTACAAATGAGACTCAAGGAGGAGAGAATATTGATGTTCCCTAGAGAATATAACTTTGCCTAAAAAATGAATGTTGATGGTTATTTTACTGTGAAGTCTACCTATATGTTGCTTATCTGAGAGGGTAATTGTGGAAAACTATGGAAAAGGGTACAAAAAACTCAACTTATCCCTAAGGTTAACATGTTGCTATGGATGGTAATGCAAAAATAATCCTTACATAGGACAATCTCATTAAGCATAGATTTCAACTTCCAAACCATTGTGTCCTCTACAAATGCAATGAGGAGTTTATTGATTATCTGTTTATACACAACACTTTCACGCATGATATATGGCAAAAAGAATTGTATTTACTTTAAATTGATTGGGTTATGAATAAATATTTCCATAAATTTGTCTTTAACTGGGAGGGAACCTCTCTTTCTCCCCTCATAAGGAACCATTTGTGTAAAATCCTTCCACATCTTGGATTGGCAATTTGGAAGGAGAGAAATAACAGGATCTTCTGGGGTGTGGAATGTCCACCTGATGCTATTTTTTGTCTTTTTCATAGAATAATGTTATAAAAATTTACTGTCACTAGATGTCCTTTCCCCCCTCCCTCCCTCTCCTCTTGATCACCAAATTGCAATGAACTGGAACCTCACAGATTCTTATGGGAATTTTGATTTCTCTATAAAGTTAAAATGAAAACATACAAAATGGACCCCTCCTATGCATGGTTGGTGCAAGATCAAATTTGATGGTACTATGAAGCAATCTCAGGAGTTGGCTACTACTAAAGGAGTACTCATAATAAATAGAGGAAATTTAGTAGCAACATATAGTGGTTCACTTCCCAAACATACAAACAACCAGTCAAAGGGGATGAGCCTCCTCTAGGGGCTCAGGGTTTTACTCTCTATCGGTATTAGAATCCTCTCAATTGAAGGGGAATCCAGGATCATCATTGATGTTATTAAAGGGAAGTCAAAGGCCAATTATTCTATTTAAGGCATTATGGGGGATGTTCAAAACCTTGTATTGGGCTTTGACTCTTTTGTTATCAACCATGTTTACAAGGAGGGAAAGGTGGTAGAAGACTCTCTTGTTGCTAATGGTTACAATCTGAAGGGTTGAGGTGCTGACAAAATCTCCACTCTCTTTCAGTAGATATTCAAACTCTCTTGAAAGGAGAGTTCCCAACTTCCAATGGGTTTGGTATGTAAAAGTTTGTATTAGTTGTGGTTCCTCCTTTGTAACTTATGGTTTTGGGTCTTTCATAATCCTAAACTATTATGTATCAAATATGAGTGTTGGACTAGCAAAAATATTTGGAATTTGAATATGGGGGTGATGACATGGCATAACAATGTCAGTTTATGGAAAAGCCTTATCTAGTGAGATATTAAATACCATCTTTGGTGTAGTACTTTTCTTAGGTGGCCCCTAGGTAATCATCAAAATTACCCTAATTTGAAAGAGTACCTTATAATGATGATATTGTACTACAAGAAGGTCACAAATGGTCACATTAGCATTTATCATTTCCCCTTTCATAATGGTGTGTACCCTTTGTATTTTATATTGAAAAGACTTGTGCTTGTGGGAAATTGTAGCTCGCACGAGCCTAATTTATTGGGGGTGGTTTAACAATTTTACCCAAACTAAAAAATAGGTGCTTATATTGCCTTTAAATCACAATGTGATAGAAACAAGTTTTGTTACATGTATCAAGGGTTACAAGTTTCCTCTTAGAGTTGATTTTCCTATGTATTATGTTACAGTGGTGGGGGGATAAAATCTGCATTGAGCCTGGGAAGCCAAAAGATTTCATGAATGACCCCACAATGTGGCATATTTTCAAGGAAGGTGAGGTTTATATTTTTATTGAATCCATTAACGGGTTCAATGAGGGCCTATCTATCAAGTTTTATAGCTCTTGGGAAAAGAAAAGAGTGACTATTGGGGGTATCTTCTTTGACTTCAATGAGGAGTTCATTGCTAAGGCTACTAGGTTGTCTATAGATGGAAGGACATAGAAGAAGAATAATAGGGTAGTTGATAATGACAACTTAAATAGGTTCTTTAAAGGAATTGAGGCCCCGGTCAAAATGCAGGGAGGATATGACGGAGCTCAGCTTTCACCACCTTGGGACTAGGCTTGTATGATGCTTATGAAGTATTTCACACTAGAAGGGTACTTTAAAGCCTATTATTTTTACCATATTGCCCTTCGTAACCATTTTAGGAATCATCAAATCATCTCATTTCCTTTTTTCTTGTTAAATTCTATTGAGAGTTTTGTGATTGACATAAAGGAAAGTGTTCATTCTTAGGGTAAGAAGACTATTCCCTTGCACCAGGGTCTTATTTTTAGGTTACACCACTTACACTTGGCTCTTTTCCCCCCAAATCCATTATTGTCTATGAGGCCCTATTTCACAGTCCCCCTCACCCCCATCTGGTAGTATTATGTATCTGCCAAGCCAAAGTAAGAAGAAGGATATTGAGCATCTGGGAGCCCTTAAATTTTCCACCCATCCTGACACTCTGAATATTTTGAACTTTGTTACTCTTGCTCGTGAGGTCAAAGAACCATGTTTTCCACCTCCAAGAGGAAAGGAAAACATTCTTCCCCCATTCATGAAAGCTAAATTGTATGTTCAGGAGGTCAATAGTGAAGATGAGGATGAAGGGGAGGAGGAGCATAACACACCTCGTAAATCCAACAAATTGGTAACCAGTTTCATAAAGAAAGGAAATAAATTAGTAGTTGATTATGACTTGGAGGATAATACTGAGTAGGGGAATCAAAAAATTGAAAAGGAAAGTGAAATGTCCAAGACTGCAGAGTGTGAAGATAATGATGCTAATGTTATTGGTACTTCAAACAAATCTACCTCTAACAGCTCAACCATCTCATATGATAGGGTAAATGAGGGACCCATTGACTTTGGTTTGGATAAGATGCCAAATGAAAACAACCCAATTCTACCAAACTCCAATTTAGCCCCTGCAACATATTTGGCTAGCCTATAGAGTGAGGTGTGTGACCTAAAAAAAAGATTGAATAAGCGGAACACAAATGGGGAAGTATCTCCAAGTTTAGGCTTAGGGTGATGCATAGCTCTTAAGCTTCTTTGTGCTTGATGCAATGCAAAATGCTTGGAGTTGATGGAAAAGATGGAGGCAATTACAAGGATTTGGTAAAATTCCTTATAGAAGATTGGACACATGTATTATACCAGTCAGGATGCAATATCAGACCCTCCCACAATGCTTAATCATTGGTTGGTCAGGGCTATGACCCCTTACTCCTCTGGGGTTTTTGTGAATATTTTCTTTGTTAACCTGATGGTCTTGTTAGACTCTAGTTTGTTTCTTTGTGTTTTTGGCTAAAGGATTTGGATGTTTATTTTTATGTTATGAATAGTACTACTCTATACTATGGCAGAATTTTTGAGGGTTATAAACTGTTTGGTTATGACCTATGGTTATTATTTCTAATAGTTCTTTTTAGGCTTATTTTGATGTTTATCTATTGTTAGTGTGATGTGTCTATACACCCTCAGGATATGGTTTTGTAAGGGCCGACACCCTAGATTTTTTGTTGATTAATATAAAAAACACACTTCCTAATGCCAATTATTAATTAATATTTCAAATATTTTTTGGGGCTTGATCATGATTAAAGAAGTTCTATTACTCAATAGAATTAGTACAAGCCCCTGAAGATACCTACAATACCACCATTTCCTAAATATTGCAAGTTGAAAAGTTGTAAAGGATAAACTCACACCCATATAAAACACTATTATAGTTAAAGGACACTATTGTGGTCATATAAATACCATCATGCAAAAAGGGATAGAATCTCATGCAATGGTGTTTTATTGATATACAAATAGTGAGTATAGAATATTACTCATATTTCTAATGCCTGCTTTTGATTTAAGGTAGCTTGAAATAGTACAAAAGCATAGAAACACCACCATCTATAAAGTACTAAACTTTTTCTAACTTATTATCCTATTTTTTTATGAGAAACCTCTTGTTAGGATAGAGTTGTATTTAATTGCAATCCTAATGTATAATGTCAAGTTTTCAACTTTCTTCAAATGGGTAACTTGAACAATCATGAGTATTTGATAGCTATTAGTTTTATTATTATTATTTAGATTAGTTGAGATATTTTTGTAATGACATTAAAAAGAAAGGATCTAAAATAAATTCAAAGATAGGGATTTATAGAGCATTTTCTGCAAGATAGACAAAATGTGATCTCATTGGTTTTGATTATCATGCAAAACTTTTTGATTTGGTTGTTTTCTACCATTTTTTTGTTTAATCTTCCTTAAGTTGTTTCCTTGCATGTATACTCATATGCTCATCTAAAATTATATATTTCAAATGGTGGAGTTGCTCAAGAATTATCAAGGTTGCCTAAGTATTCTCAAGGTTGCACAAGAATTTTTCCCTAATAATGGGGTGACCCCTACTAGAAAAAAGAAGAAACCCTAGTATTTTTTTAAAAAGGTGATCTCATTGGTTTTGGTTAACATGTGAAAATTTTTGGTTTGGTTGTTTTTCCACCACTTTTACACCTAATATCAAGTCAAACTTAGTTCAAACTTCACCTTCTTAGAGAGGATTGAGAAATATTCATCCTAAACATGCTCAAACTAACTCTTCCAAACTTAGAATTAATTCACACATAGTAATTTTAGAATACTCATTTCACAAAAAAATTCAAGGATAAAATAAATGGACCTTAGGAAAAAGAGAGAGCCCATCTCCAAAAGTTAATTGAAGTAGAGAACCACTAACTAAACACTTTCTTTATCAAGACTTTGGAAGAGATCAACGTAATCCATTTTAATACATCCAACCAACATATCCAAAAGAGATAACAAAAGGAAAGAATATTTCATCCTATTCCACTTGAGAGAAAGAATTGGAGTAAGTAATATGGATGGGGTTACATTTCTTGAGTACCCTATAAAATTATACATTGTTGTCCTTGAATGTTTAATGATGTTGATTTGTTGTTTCTATGGGTTTTTTTTGCTCATAAAACTCTATTTAATTGCACTTCCATGAGGAAATCTATTAGTTTAGTCTTTATTAATTTCTACTATATGTTTGTTTAGTTGATTTTGCAGCTAAACTATTTTTGGTTGTGGGCTTACTCTTTGAGCACTTTTTTTGGGTTTTTGGCTAATGGTTTTTAATTAAAACATAATGGGTTGGGACCTTTCCCCACTTAACTTAATAAAAAAATGATGCATCCAACGACATGAGAATCATACTTACAACACCTTTTTAGTGGTTTTCCATAAATTGTCTTCACATTCCAACTTCAACACCACACATCAACATAATAATCAACCATCAAGAACTTCTTCCTCATGAAGTTAGTAATAAAATTGACATGAATCCCCCAAACACAAACATCATTGGAAATTATAACTTCTTCCTGATGAAGTGAATGGTAAAATTGACATGAAACCCCCAGACACACAAACATCATTGGACACTCCTTCCTCACATAGAGGTTAGTCCTCTAGACTCTCCCCTAATTTCAGTAGGTTCTACCATGTGAAGAAGAGTGTTATATCCATGTGCAAGCCACATGAGTGCAACATGTTAGGAAAATGGTGTCTCAACCTTGCATTTACATAAGGTTACTATTTATATTAAGTCTACAATTGAGCATGGATTAGTCCTAAATTTTCCCCAATGCTTTGAATGGGATAGATAAGCATGTGGGTAAAATTTTATTGCAAGATCAAGTCAAGATTTTAAGATATTAAAGTATTTATTTTTTTGTAAAATTGCAACAAAAGTTTGAAAGTCAATTTTGAAGGCCTTAGAGGCTCCTAAATGATCAAAAAGTGTCTTTAACCAGCATAGCAGGTTATAGTTTGATAGAGTACATCACAAGCTTTTTGACACTTCAAACAGTTCATCAATCAGACATCCAATTCAAAATTTATGGCCACACAATGTTGGATCTCATGAAATAAGAAATATAAAAATGTGTTGGACACATATAAGTTGTAAAAGGGAGTTACACATGTTGGTGTGTTTTTTGACACATCATATGGTGTCTTGGATTAGAGATGATATGTTTACCACTTTTGGGTGGTTTTAGCCCATGGCTTTGTAATACTCTTTGACTATTTCATATATTGTATCTCCTATATATCAGGTATGTGAGATGGAGGTTATTTGTTAGAGTAATATATATATTGAGTTGCCTATAGATCTCTTGCTCATGATACTCCTGTGAAAAGGATTTCTTTGCAAATACATTATATTATGTTGTTGATTTTTTAATAATATATTGGGCAACTTTTGGAGTGTGGGATTTTTCTCTTGAAAGGGTTTCCCCCATGTAAATCTTTGTGTTGTGCTATTTACGTGCTATTTGTGTTTCTTTAGGTTAAGTTATTGTAACTATTGTAAATATCTGAGATGTTTTTACATAACCGTCATCTCAACATAAGTATAGGAAGTTTTTTTGCTACCTTAATCTCCTTACAAGTGGTATCAGAGCCTAATCACCTTTGGTTTTGATTGTGGGTTGTTGGTTTTTTTGAATTAATCTAGATTTGAGTGGGAGTTTGTGTATAAGATACTTTGTTATCTTATTACAAGAACTTTCAGATGGCAAGTTCATCAAGGAGAATAGAGGTGGAATTTTTTTCTTGAAATAATTTTTAAATGTGGAAGTTGAAGATGGAAGATATGTTACTAGATTGAGATCTGTCAGATGTTGTTGACGAGAATGTCTTGAGACCTATAGATTTGACTAAGGTTGTTAAATATGATGTTATGGACTGCAAATCCAAGGGTTTAATCAAATTGTTCCTAGTAAAATATGTTTTGATGAATGTCCATGAAGAAACATGTACAAGTAAACTATGGAAGAAGCTTGGTGAGATGTATTGATCCAAATCTTTAGTGAATAATATTTACATGAGAAAGTAATTATATTCCTTAAGAAAAGAAGATGAAGGATGAATTACAAACCACCTAGAATTATTCAATTTGTTGGTGTCTCAATTAAAATCAAGTTATATCAAGATGGATGAAAAGGAAAATTTTGGATCTTTTTTTATTCTTTTCTTGATTCATGGGATTCTCTTATTATGGTCATCAATAGTACTTATGCTATTTTGAATAATGAAGATGTGGTGAGCTCTTTTATTTTTGAAGAGATGAGGAGGAAGGTATCCATCAATTTTGAGGAGAACCTAATTATTCATGGATGACCTAAGAAAAATGGCTAGAAGAATGAGAAACATAATAAATCCAAATTGAGGGGGAGATCCAAATCTATTGGAAAGTCCAAAGTTTTTTGTCAGAATTGCAGTAAGTTTGGGCACATCCATAAGGAATTCAAACAAGAAAAATAATAAATTTGATTCTAATTATGAGTCTCATAAGGAACATGGTGATGAATTCATTTCGTCTTTGGCCACTCATGAAGGTAATGATGCATGGTTAATTGGATCAAGTGCATCTTTTCATATGAAGAATTTGATGGAGGTAAGGTGTACGTGGGTGATGAATATTATTTAGATATTGTTGGTTGTGGTAAAGTTAGAATTAGGTTTCCTGATGGTAAAATAAGAAGGATGAATGGTACTTTGCATCTCCCTAAACTAAAATGAAATATGTTGTATGTGAGAAAACTAATAGATTCAAATATGAAAGTAATCTTCTGTGCAGGATCCAAAATGGTGAGAGGTGTTATGGTGGTTGCAAGAGGTTTTAGCTTTGGCTCATTTAAGTTGGTTACATACATCACTGAGTGTAATAGTACTTGTCTAAAGACTAAATATATGGATACTTTATTGGAAGAGGTGAGGGTTTCACCTTTAACAGATGGTCATGGATTATGAGTAAAGTTACTTGTAGATAAGACTATGTTATGACACCAAAGACTTGACCACATTGGATTAAAGGGTTTAAGGACCGTAAAATATAAAATCCTTGTTGAAGTATTGAATTTTACAATCTTGATTTTAATTTTTGTGATCATTGTATTCATGAAAAATAAAACCTCCTTTAGTTTTACTCAATTCCTCATAAATCTTGTGGTGTGTTAGATCTTATTCATTCTAATGTGTTTGGTCTGATAAATGTTCCTTCTATTTGAAAATCCACATATTATATTTCATTTATTGATGATTATTGTACAGGACATGGGTATATTTTTTAAAGAGTAATTTTCAAGTTTCCAATCAATTTAAAGAATTTAAAGCAATGGTTGGATTTTAGATTGGAAAAAAAATAAAATGTTTGAGGACAAATAATGGGAGTGAATTTTTCTCTAATTATTTTGATATATTTTGCACAAATTATGGCATTCATAGAAAAAAGACAAGTCCATATTCTCCATAATAGAATGGTGTTTCAGAAAGAATGAATGTGACATTGATTGAGAAGGCTAGGAGTATATTGAGTGGAGATCGCCTAGGAAAAAAATTTGGGCTTAAGTTATTGTCGCCGCTTGCTAGCTGATTAAAGGTCTCTTACATCAGCTCTTCTTGATAAAATGGCTATGGAGGCATGGTTAGATAATAAGCCCTCCTTGAGACCTATGACATTTTTTAGGTGTGAGGCATATGCACATGTGGTAAAGGAGAAGAAAACAAAGTTGGGGAACATGGTTGTGAAATGCCTCTTTATTTTATATAGTTATGGTTTGAAAGGATACAAACTTTGGGACCCTATTGCACAAAAAGGTAATACATAATAGAAGTGTCATTTTTAGAGAAACCAAACATCCTTCTATTACATTGCATCCAAACTAAATTATAAAAGAATATGTGATTCAACTACCTTATATGCCTAAGAAAGTTTAATCGAGACACCTAGATAGACAAGAAGTTGAGAAGAGCTCATCTAGTTCTAAATCTTTAGAAGAGGAGTAAGATCATCCATCTCAACATGTTTGAAGGTCTACAATGCATAGACAACCACCTGAAAGGTATTCATCTAATGATTGGAGATATATTTTTTCTTTGAATACTATTGTGGATGAACCTAGATATGTAGAAGAGCCATTAGGTATGAACAATGCAAAAACCTAAAAATTTCTTTTGGATGAAGAAATGAAAATCTAAAAAAAGAATGATACATATGATCTTATCATTTCATAAAGGATGAAAACCTATTGGTTACAATGGATGTTCAAGAAAAATATTGGTCCATTTGGAGGCGTTGATAAGTATAAAGGAAGCTTGGCTTCGAAAGGCTACTCATTGGTTGAGGGTGTTGATATTGTGAGATATTTTCTCCTATGGAAAATTTGGAATCCATTAGATTTTTCCTTTCTATTGTTTTTTCTAATGATTTAGAGGTCGAGAAAAATGGATGTGGAAACTACTTTACTTCATGGTGATTTGGAGGACGATATGTATATGACACAATGAAAGCACTACACTGTAAAAGGTAAAAGTAATTTGGTTTGTAAATTGAAGAAACATTTTTATGACCTCAAGTAGAGCCTTAAGATGTGGTACCATAAATTTGATACATATGTATTGAGTTTAGAATTTGAGAATTCTAAATTAGATCGCTATGTTAATTACCAATCTAATGGTGATCATTTCTTGTATAGTTCATTATATGTTGATGATATGTTATTTATCGGTAAATGGAAAGGTATGATTGTAGAAATTAAGTCATAGCTTGTTGCTAAATTTGAAATGAAAGATCTTGGTGCAGTGAAACACATTATTAGGATGCAAATTAGAAGAGATAGAGTGAATAAAAAGCTATGGCTAGGGAAAAGCTAAGTATGTGAACTCATCTTTACATAGTTTCAACATGTAGAGTTCTAGACCATTGTGTATTCATTTTATAGATGGAATAAATTTATCTATTTAAGATTATGCTACATCCCCATTAGAGATGGAATACATTATCAGAGTACTTTACCAGAGTATAATTAGAAGTTTTGTGTATGCCATGGTTTTTAGTACACCAAATATTGCCAAATAGTAGAAGTTATTTTGATATATATGTATAATCTTGGTAAATTTTAATGGGATGCAGTTAAAGCATCTTACAATATTTGAAGGGTACCTCAGAGTATTATTTGTTTTATCCTAGTAATTTGATAAGCGACAAGATTTCCCTTGGTATTATGATTATGTAGATTTAGATTGGGCTAGTGATATCGATAGTAGAAGATCCACTAGTGCTTATGTGTTTAGTTTATTTGGTGGTGTAATGAGTTGGATGAGTAAGTGATAGGTTGTGGTTGTTTTCTCCACTGTTGAAGCTGAATATATGAAAGCTACTCATACATGTAAAGAATCCATTTATGTTAAGAGGTTGTATTCAAATATTGGAATAAAATAAGGTGCAGTAACAATTTAATGTGACTGTCAAAGTGCAATTACATTGCTAAGAACCTGAATTTTCAAGCCAAGACCAAGCATATTGATGTCCAATATCATTTCATCATAGATATGGTCGAGGATGGAAAGGTGAAATTGGTAAAGGTAGAGACTTTGATGAATGTTTCATATTCATTAACTAAGGTTGTGAGTATAAAAAAGTTTAGATACCAGTGTTAAGAGTCCATGGGCATCGTGTTTCCTATCAATTAGATTATGATGTAGATACTCCCTTTGCTCTTGCAAGGTGTTCACCAAGAGGGAGAATATTAAGAAAATGGTGTCTCAACCTTGTATTTACATAAGGTTACATTTTATAGTAAGTTTACGTTTGAGAACACATTGGTCCTAAATTTTCCCAAAGCTTCAAATGGAATAGATAAGTATGTTAGTAAATTTTTGTTGCAAGATCATGTATGGATTTGAAGATACTAATTTTTTTGGTTTGTAAAGTTGTGATGAAATTTATGAAGTTAATTTTGAAGGGCTTAGACATTCTTAAAGGGCCTAAAAGTGTCCATAACTAGTGTAGCAGGTTAGATCTTGACAGAGCATGTCATGAGATTTCTAGTGCTTCAAACAATTCATCAATCAACCACCTAATTCGAAAGTTATGGACTCTGAAAGTTGCATCTCCTAAAATAGGGAATATAAAAATGTGTTGGACACATAACCATAGAACAAAAGGCAATCATTGGAAAGGTTATTGTATAAATGTGAACAAAGAAGAAATATGTCGGTGGTTAGCATAAAAAGAACATGAAGCGAGAATTTCTTTCCTCACAAAACACCTTTTCTCTAGAATTCAGATTCGAAAAGGAGAGAGATGATTTTTTTAACAAAGGACAGTGTGGTGTGGTTATTCATTAGAATACTCTAAAAAATGGGTTAGGAACTTTAACCCAAGACTAATGATTCCTTCGGAGAGGGTTTACTGGATTAGACTATGCAACTTGTCACTGGAATTTTGGACCAAGGACTGCTTGAGGAAGATTGGTTTGAGCCTGGGTCAAGTTGTTGGTATAGAAATGGAGAAGGATGACTTGGGATTGTATGTCAGAATCAAGTTGATATGAATTAAAACACTACCCAAAATAATCAATTTGAAAACCTATGTTGGCGTTTGGGTCCAAGAGACCGAGGTAGAGCTAAATCAATTATATTGTTGAAGATGTTCAAGCCAAGGACATGTATCATCACATTTTCATTGGCCCCCAACTACAAAATGGGTGAAGGCCAACGATAGGGAAGAGATTATAAATCCCCATTATTTTCAATCTATTTATGAGATAGAGGCCATTAACACCATTTCTCAAGACAACAATAAGCCAACTCATTCTTCCCCACTATCAAGTGAAAAAACTCCTAAATTGGCAATTTTAGGAGATAACATTAAGGAACCTATTCAAATAAAAAGTATTGTGGCCATGAATGAGGGGGAGAAAACACCAAACAACAAGTTGTGAAATCATATTGTCTCAGCTAAGACCGAGGAAGATCCAAAATTTGAGATTGCAAAGGAAACACAAGCACTCCTCACTCCAACCATTGCAGATCAAGAAAAAATTGAAGGGTTGAACAATCTATTAGAAGGTATAAATTTGGAAGATATGGTGGAGGCTATAGGGGAAGTGGAGGATATAATGGACGAGGAGTCAATAAATGGTGAACTAGATGTAACATAGGCAAGGCATATCAATCAGACAGATTCTAAATGGAAAGAACTGGGACCAACCAAAGTGAGAACTTTGAGACAAAAGCAGGAGGAGGATTCTTGTAGCAAAGATCAGACCTCGATCAGATCATACATATTGAGATCATGGGGAGCAGAGTACTCCCCCTACTTGGAGGATAAATGAAATGCATAACCTGGAACGTTAGGGGCTTAAATGCCCCTAACAAGAGACGTCAGATCAAATGCCAACTGAATATTCTAGTTGTGGATCTAGTTTTGATGTAGGAAAGAAAATCAGGTGCTAAAGAAGTGGATTCTTTAATCAAGTATTATAAAGGGTGGAACATATGGTTTATTGACTAAATTGGTTCTTATGGTGGAATTGGTATGATTTGGAAACCAAACAATTTTACGGTACACCCAATTGTATCCAATCACTATTGGATGAAAGGTTAGATTAGAAACCTTTCAATAGATCTAGCATTCATACTCTACAATGTAATTGGGCCCACAAAGACAATAGATAAAAAAAGAGCTATGGGATACACTTACCAAGGATACCGATGGTTATTCTGAGAAACTCATTTTGGCAGGGGATTTCCATGCTATTTTAGATTCCAGTGAGAAGTTAGGAGGGAAAGTTAAAGTGACCCAATCCCAATTGGATTTTACTGATTTTGTAAAAATAAATAGATAGACAGAGGTGATAACAAAGAATGGGAAGTATATGTGGAACAATAGATGTGAAGGTTTTACAAACACAACAAAAAAGCTTTACTGTTTCCTCCACTTTGAAGTGTGGTTTGAATCCTCTTTCCATGTCACATCCTCGATCAATCCCATTCCCATATGAAACTACTTACTTATTGACTTGATCATCTCAAATGACACACCATTGCGGAAATAACAGTTCAAATTCAAAAAAAATATGTGGTTTAAGAGGTCATAATTAACTAACCTTTTTGAGTTATGGTGGGCAGGATTTGATAATTTTTAAGGCACAAAGATGTATACCTTTTTTAAAAGACTCCTATTTTTGAAGGAAATAGTGAAGCACTAGAATAAACATTCCTTCAACAATATAATCACATAAAAATAAAGAAATGAAGTAGAAATGGCCAATTTGAGTGAATCTCTAATAAATAATGGGACAACAAAACTTGAATATGCTAAAGAGATGATAATCCTTAAAGGATCATAAGTTGTCATTAGTATACAAGGAAACATTTTTTGAGCCATCGGTTACATGATCACTGAGTGACAACATTCAGTCAAGTGCAAAGGTCACCAAAACAGTCAAGCACAAAGGTCACCAAAAATGTCTTAGCATAGTGATCACCAAAATCAGTGAACACCGATAACACTATCACCGACAGATGTTTCAAAGAGTAAACCAAGAGCATAGTTTATAGAGTAACCTGAGAACACAGTCTATAGAGTAACCCGAACACAAGTCTATCGAGAGACAGTTTTATTCCTGGGAAAAGTGGATCTGAGATACACATCAGCTAAAGCACTTTAGTCTTAAAAATAGCTTTATGCTTAGCTGGAAAACTGTTTATTGAGGATCAAGAAAAGCATAAGTAATAGTTTTAATCAGTCTAACTGATTATAAACATGCAAACTATGAGATCAAGGTCAAAATGTAAACCTTTGATCATAGAGTTTTTCTTGTAAAGCATGAAACCTAATTAGGTCAAAACCTTTGTATATATAGATGTATAATCATTCAAGAACATGATTATTATAGTCAGAAAATACATCTATTGATCAGACAGAGATTTTCATGCAGGACACAAAAGGAAGAATTTGGTTATGAAGAACTAGATTCAAGGCTACCGAGTAGAACAAAGGTATTATCAATCACAATAGGTGATACATATATTTTGTGAATTTAAAGGATATATATTCAGCAATTCAAGATTGCAAGTTATTAGGTCATAAGTATTTTTTGTCTACTCTCTAACAATTGTAGCAAATAGAAGAAATCCTTCAAGAAAGTGGACTTAATTGTCTTATTGTAAATCTCTTAACCAAGTGCACACATACATTGTGTTGCTAAAATATCTTAACCGAGTAGACTTAACGAGTCTAACATGTTACTCCTAATAGGGTAAGATCATCAAAAGTGATCACACTTGTAGCCTTAACCAACACCTTCCATTCTGTAGATAGTGAAGCTTTGTGGGTCTCATCCCCACCGCAATTTTTACCTTCTAACATGGTTTTTCTATGTTACCAAATATTGTTTTATGTGTAACTAAGTTTCATGAATGTTTCTATATTTTTTACATGCACTTACATTTATGTTATGATATTACATGTATAAGGTAGAAAAGCAATATGGTCGGTAATGCAAGAAAAGATTACTAAGGGTTAATTGATAAAAAAATTTAAGGGTACTAATTCACCCCTCCCGTCTCTGTAAACACCATTCCATTATTCCAAAAATTGGTATCAGAGCTAGATCTCTTATTTGGAAAAGTTTAAATCACTTGAGAGAAAAGATCATACAATGGAAAGGTATAAGCTTGATAAAAATATTGAAAATCAAAAGTTAAAGATACAAATTTTCTTTGAGCAATACAAAGAAGCAAGAAACAAGATGAAATAATTATTGGCTGAGACAAAAGTCATGATATATCGCTATAATGAAACAGACTATCATGAAGAAGAGATACCTAATTTATTTGATTCATCAGGATCTGCATCTAGTAATACATCTGACACATCTGAAGGAAGCATCACAAGTCTGAATGAAATCAATCAACATCTGAATGAACAAGTAAAGGTACTGCAAATCAGTCAAGAGACACATATGGTAAGAATGATTGATGTTATGAATAATGCCAGACAAGCTGAACAAGAAAGAACTTTAGCTATTGATGATAGGAGGAAGATCACTGAAAAGTTGCAAGAGAAAGAATCTGAGATATAGAGACTTATTGAACATCACATTGAAATCACCAATCAAATAGTTCTTATGAGTCATGAGGCCAACCAAGTGAACATAGAAATTAATGGAAAATTGGAAGCTATTGGTGAACTAAGAGAAGAAAATGAGAAACTGAAGCATGAAGCAAAGATTCAGCAACAACATATTGATATGATCAGGAAAGCTGAAGACATCACAAAGAGAATGGATGAATTTCTGAATGGACAAAGAAGACTCAACAACAATACCGGTTTAGGGTATATTGAGCATGGAGAATCATCAAACTGAGTTGATTAAAGAGATGTCTACATAAATCCAAGAGCAAAGATGCAGTCATGCAATCACTATGGAAAACTAGGCCACACATCAAATGTTTGCAGTAGCAAAGCTAAAGGTATTCCTAAATCTACTTCTACATTCATAGGTAATTGTTATAACTATAACAAGCATGGACACAAAGCACATGAATGCAAATCTAAGGTGAACAAACCAAAGAAGGAATCCTACATGGAAAAATATTGTACTACTTGCAACATACATGGCCACACATATCATGAATGTAGGAAAGAGAAAAAGCAAGTACAAAAACCTAAAGAGCAAGAAAAATGTGTCTAAACTGAGAAGAGTCAGTAACTCATATGTTTGGGATTACAAAACATGGGTAAATTGCACATCATGTTGTAGATATGGACACATAGCTACAAACTGCATGAGGAAATGGATACAAAGAACAAGGAACTAGACTAACTTTGGAATGGCATGCTTACATTATCATAAGGTTGGTCACTTAAGCAAGGACTGTAGAGACCAAGTGACAGAGTCAAGCACTTTTGAAAATGGAAACACTATTGAAGATATCAGGAGAATGAGAAATCAAATGTGGAGGAAAGCTTCAAGAAAAGATTATGCTGGACCAAGCACCACAGGTGGTGACACCTCATCCAATGGATTAGGTGATTCCACCACCCCCGCCTAAGCAAAACAAGTAAGTACGGAACTGCACTGTACAAAGCTATATTTTACATCAGTTCCAATATTCATTGATAATATGCCAAATTAGCATGAATGGAGATGCACTATGCTATTACTTGTTATGATTTTGTGAATCCAATCTCGTCGTTCAATACATACCGAGCATCGTCAATAAACATGTGAAAGACAATCAAGTCTTCGCTACATACCGAGCATCGTCGGTGGACATGTGAAAAGTATAACTAAGTTGTCACTTACCCCGAGCATTGTATACTCACCGAGGATGAAGAATTTGGTATGATACCCGAGCATCTTTTTTTCATTGACCGAGTGGTAGCTAAAGCATTCAATACACCACATAGGTTATATTCTATAAATAGGGCAACAAAGAGCTCATTCATTCACCAAGTGATAAAGTGAAAGCAATAGAGCGAAGAAGAGGGACTAAGAGCAACAAGATTGCAGAACGATTCACAACAGATTCAAAGGCTATTCTGAAAAATTTCAACCATTCACAACAAAGATCAAGTGAGTATCTAGACTCACCGAACACACAATTCATTTGCAAAGAAGCCCTAATTTCATAAACAATGGTAACTACCTCACGAGTCTCAAAGATCAAGAACACAAAGGACAAGAAGATCAACCTGATTAAGAACACAACCTGTGAGGAGCCTAACTATAAGTTTTTCCCTAAGGCTTCTGCTCAACCCGATGACAAGGGAGTGTTTTCAAGTATGCCTCCTAGGGTTTTGTTAGTTGAAGATATCTGCGCATACATCCATTGCATGATTGCAGAGATCAGAGATCTTGAGATTAAAGAAGCTTACCAGAAGTTATGCAATGATGGAAACCTGAAAGACGAACACAAGCACATTAAGGTGAAAGGGTTAACCAATGCCCTATTATTCCCAAGAGATTTCAAGACTAAATGGATATGCATTGTACTTAGCCAGGTACATGATAGAAAAATGTGGTTGGATGAACCAAAACCGGTCACAAAGGATGTGATTCATGTTGTAACTGGTTATCCAATAACCGACAAGGCTAAAGCCCTAAAATACCCTTCACGCCCTGAAATTGAAAAACAAACTGGAGCCAAATGTGACAATAGAGGGTTGAAACTCAATACATTTACTGACCCCGAGATGAAATTCGGTGCATGTGTGATTGGGTACAAAATATCCAAATCTAGCAGAATGAACATCATATCATGTGGAGCAGTTGACATTGCTTATAAGATTGTGAAGAAGGGACTTCAACTGGACTTATCCAAGCTGACACTGAAGCAACTAGAAGAAAACATGAGGATAATTAGATCAGCCATATCTAATTCATGTAAGTTCGATTCACTCCTTATGTGCACATACTTCTATTTTTAGAATTTCTTCCCTTCTATTAGTAATGTCACTTGGGACACAACCTGACCAATAACTGTACATATTAGTGAATTTATTAAGTCACTAGGGGATAAATTCACATCTATAATGGATGCATACTTCACTAATTTCAAGGATAGAATGCATAAGAGAATGAGAATCCCTACACAACTAGTTGAACAATACAAAGATGACATATGTTTTATAGTGGATACTAACACCACTCTAATCAAATAAGTTGTACCAAGAACAACATGGTTACCACCATTGGACTATGAGATCAACATTGATTAGGCTACAAAGGCTATTGAAGCCTTACTGAATGAACTAGTGGACAAATCATTGAGCATATTTGGCACATATGAGGAAGCCAAGTATAAAATCAAGACAGGCTTAATAGTGAAGAAGATATACCAAAAGAAGACAAAAATAATAAATACTCTTCAAAAGAAACTTTTGGCGAATGATGAAAAGTTGGAACAAGATGTCACCGAGGGACAGTCACTCGTCAGTGAAGGTAAAGAATTAAGTGACTCTGAGTATATTGAATAATATGCTCCACCATCCAAGAAAACAAGAACTACTGAAGTGACGGCTTCATCAAGAACCAGGAGTAAGACAAAAAAAAGAGGCAGACTCGCTACCAATAAAGAAAGGTACTGTGAGGACTTATCAAAAAAGAAAGCCTCAAACTGAGCAATCAAAACTGAGGAAAAGAAGGAGATATATAAGAGGAAAAGAGGACAAGGATGATATTTCCAGGGATGAAAGAGAACAAAGGATCAAAGCAGGAAAGGCCAAGATACCTAAGACAATTGATGAAGTTGCAGAATTAATCATCAACATAGGCAACTTCTCACATCACAAGATTAGACAATGGCTAACCTTATCTCTTGAGAATCAAAATAAGATAGAAGAGGCCATAATTAAGGCAATGGTTGCATACAAGTATGTTCATATACAATTCAACAATAATATTCCACAAGAGCTCAATGAAAAAATATTAGCAAGATGGACATATGCCTTGCACACAGAGAAACAAATGAGGGAAAGATCCCTAGTTACATTCATGCCACCCGAGTCAACAGTTGAATAAATTGATTCAACAATGAAGGAGCATGCAAGGAAATTTTCTGCAAAGATGAGAGCATACAAAGTGCTACATGGAAGATAAGAAGACATTGACAAAGAAATCAATTTGATTTGGAATGAAATCTTCAATCCACCCGAGCAGGTATTATCTATAACCAAGACACCTCACATTGAGGATAAAGAGGCCACACCGATCCCTGAGCACATTTTCATCAATGATATCAAGGATGTCAATCCAGTTGATTTGACAAAAAAGGCAATTAAGGCCATGGATGATGTACCTCAGATATTGAAAACATTAGGAGAAACACCAGATATCACAATAAAAGATATAACTCATATTGATTCTGATGACAATCCCAAGAATATGAAGATGTAAATGTTTCCACCAAGCAAACAAAGGAAAAAGAGACAACAAATTTTGCACAGGAAAATGTACCAAGTCACATGCCTTTATTGATACAAGCTATCAATATAATCACTAAAGAAAAGGACAAAATACCTGAGCCTGATGCAAACATACCTGAGGAAAAAAGTGATGAACATGGAGAGTAGAAAGATACAAATGAGGAGAATAAAGATACAAGTGGAGAGGATAAACCAAGTGATTCCATTGCCAATGACACCAAAGAGGTAAACAAGGCTGCAAATAAAGACAAGGTTGATGTAGATACGTGTACTACTGACCAATAGGTTAATACCGAGAAATATGCAAAAGGAACCACACTCTCAGGAAATCACCAAAATCAAAAGAGACAAAGAAGGATCTTTCTATAATCCTTCATTCCCTTGCTTCCAACACCATACCGAAGAAGAAGAAGAAGAAGAAGAAGAAGAAGAAATGTAAAGCACTGGTCACACTTGATGAAATAATAGATATACCCGACTGTGATCCAAGAATACTGGATCCTGAGTCACTGACCAAGTATGGAGAACTATGCAAAAGGAAGGCAATACAGGACAAGCTCAAGAAGGAGCACAAAAATCCACAAGTCCTAGATACTACAAAGGAAATACTATTGCAAATAGTACTTGACACTCAAATTGATCAAAATGTACCAATACTTGATCAACTAGGAGTTCTTATCGAGTCCATAACATCACAAAACGTAGAAGCTGACAAGGTAATTGAGGAACGTGTAGAGGAGAAGTGTCACTTCAAGCTCACAGAGAAGATCAGCCAAGAAGTGGCAGAAAACAAGGTAAAATTTTTTGAGCTTGTAACTACATTGGAACCGATAATATTAGAATTAGTTAACTTAGTTCAAAAATTGTACACACTAGAGCATTTCACTATCGAGCATAGTGAAAAGATAGCAAAAATATATGAAGATCTTAAAGCTAGTACACAAAGTCTCACAACCGAGGAAAATGCATTCGAATTGCATTATGAGAAGATTTTAGAATCAAAATCTTTGAGAATTGAGATACAAAAGTTTGATAGCAAAATCAGAGATGAGGTAACCGAGCTTCAAGCTATGTTACTACTGAATCTCACATTGCTATTGAAACACATGACTTTGGCAAAGACATTAATTGCCACCCCAGAGATGTCGGTCACTGAGAGTATTTATGACATGCATGCCAGAATCACTTTGGAGCACATGATCCTCAAGCACCTCAAGGAGCAATGGGAGAAGCAGATGGTAGACATTCAAAAATCCCATGCCCACATATTTGACAAGCTGTAAATACTACACCTTTGTCATTATTTTCAAAAAATGGGGAAAACATATGTTTTCATTAAAAATGGGGAAAATGTATATACCTTACAAAGGCGGAACACATGTCAAAGGAGGAAACATGTACATACACTGTACCGAGGCATGCACATAGGGGGAGTCATTGACAAGGTAAACACTTGGTGTATATACCAAACATATTAGTTTGCATATATCAGTTTTTGATACTAATGCCAAAGGGGGAGATTGATAATCCTTAAAGCATCATAAGTTGTCATTAGTATACAAGGAAACAATTTTTGAACCATCAATTACATGATCACCCTGTGATAGCATTCAGTCAAGCACAAAGGTCACCAAAATAGTCAAGCACAGAGGTCACCAAAAATGTCTTAGCACAGTGATCACCAAAATCAGTGAACACCGATAGCACTATCACCGACAGATAGTTCAAAGAGTAAACCTTGAGCACAGTTCATAGATTTACCTGAGAACACAATCTATATAGTAACCTGAGCACTAGTCTATCGAGAGACAATTTTATTCCCAAGAAAAGTGGATCTGAGACACATGTCAGCTAAAGCACTTTAGTCTTAAAAATAGCTTTATGCTTAGCTGGAAAACCATTTCTTGAGGATCAAGAAAAGCATAAGTAATAGTTTTAATCAGTCTAACTGATTGTACAAACATGCAAACTAGGAGATCAAGGTCAAGTTGTAAACCTTTGATCATAAAGTTTTTCTTATAAAATGTGAAACCTAATTAGGTCAAAAACTTTGTATATATAGATGTAGAATCATTCAAGAACATGATGATTGTAGCTGAAAAAGACATTTATTGATCAAACAGAGAGTTTCATGCAGAAGGACACAAAAGGAAGAATTTGGTTATGAAGAACTAGATTCAAGGCTACCGAGCAGAACAAAGGTATTATCAATCACAATAGGTGATACATATATTTTCTGAATTTAAAGGATCTGTATTCAACAATTCAAGATTGCAAGTTATCAGGTCATAAGTATTTTTGTCTACTCTCTAACAATTGTAGCAAATAGAAGAAATCCTTCAAGAAGGTGGACTTGACAGTCTTATTGTAAATATCTTAACCGAGTAGACTTAACAAGTCTAACATGTTACTCCTAACAAGGTAAGATCATCAAAAGTGATCACACTTGTAGCCTTAACTGACACCTTCCATTCTACAGATAGTGAAGCTTTGTGGGTCTCATCCCCACCGACATTTTTACCTTCTAACAGGGGTTTTCTGCGTTACCAATTCTTGTGTTATGTGTAACTAAGTTTCATGAATGTTTATATGATTGTTTACATGCACTTACATTTATGTTATGATATTACATGCATAAGGTAGAAAATCAATATGGTCGGTAATGCAAGAAAATATTACTAAGGGTTAATTGATAAAAAGTTTTAAGGGTACTGATTCGCCCCTCCCCTCTTAGTACACACCATTCCATTATTCCAACAAGAGAAGAGTCTCTTAGCTAATTATAATGAGGTACTTGCATATGAGGAATGTTATTGGAAGGGGAAGTCAAGAGAAAAATGGTTAGAGAAGGGATATCTTAATACAAAAAAAATTCATAACTCCACTAAAATGCGCAGATGTTGGAATCAGATAACACATATTCAAGATTTGATTTGTGACCCCCTTGAAATAAAACATGAAGGAGTCATTTTCTGGAAGCTATTAGGATTTTTTGAGGCTTCTAAACAAGTGGATATCAAATTTTCTAATAGTATCCCACACTTGGTCACAAACGATGATAACAAGATGCTCATGGCTCCATCCAGTTGGGAAGAAGTCAAAGAAGCTATTTTTTAGCTTCACCCGGATAAAGCCCCTACTCCAGATGATTTTACTATGCTAGTATTTCAAAATTGTTGGTCGTTTATGGATTCAGACATTTGGGTTGTGGTGGAAGAGTTTGGGAGAAAAAGGAAGATCTTAAAGAACTTGAACAACACGAGCATCACGCTTATTCCAAAGAGAGATGATCTGACATCTTTTGCAGGTTTTTGGATGATCTCCATATGCAATAAGATTTATAAGATCATTGTCAAATTTATTGCTAATAGATTAAATTTTATTTTTGCAACACTCATTTCCCCTAAGCAAAGTGGTTTTGTTTCCAGGAGGTTAATTTCTGATGGTATCATCATCACCAATGAGGTGTTACACTCAATTAAGAAACATGATCTTAGAGGGGTATTAATAAAATTGGATTTATGAAGACATAAGGGTTCAATGAAATTTTATAAAGAAATATTTGGAGAGGATTGGTTTTATTTTGGATTGGAGGAATTAGGTTTTTGAGTGCATATCTTCCTCTAGATATTTGGTTATAATGAACGTGAAAACATGTGGCTTCTTTAAAGGAGTAAGGGGATTGAGGGAGGGTAATCCCTATTGTCAATTAGGATTGTGCCAATAGAAGGATAAGGAATATAGATATCCTATTGGAACATGGAAATACTCTTAGGTTGTGGGTATCTTATGACAAGAGTGAATCTTTAGGATTGAAAGGTTAGTTCCTTAACAATACTCACCTTTACTAAATTCAAATGAGGAAAGGGATAGAAGGATGTACATGTGAAAATAGAAATATAAAACTAAAAGGTGATGCACCAATATAGTAATCCGACTTGAAGCCAAAAACCTCACTGGATCATTCATAAAAGATACTTCAAAATCACAAACTCAATTAGACATACCCTGCAAAATTGATTTATATGACAAGTCTCGGTATATTAATATTTGAAGAGGAAAACACTAATGTTTTCTCAGTTTCAACATTAAAATGTGATATTTTCTTTGGTATGGCATTTGAAGAGACAAAAAATATCTATGTCTGATTTCATTTAGCAAATCTTGAAACCCTCCTCTTTATTTGACACTCTTTCACACTGCGAACATGTTTTCACTGTGTCAGTCATGGTCTCTGTCTTGAAACCCAATGTATATGGATTTAATTGAAACAAAACTTCATGGTTTCTTAAAAAAAAAAGAACCATAATGCAGAACCATTTCTCACTCATGTAACTGTCATTTGACTTATAGATAGTGCCTTGCATCTCGGTGACATTCAAAGATCTCTATTATAATAATAAAACCTCTCTTTTGGGGTATGAATCTTTGCAAATTTGTGTATCTAAAACATTTATATCCATTTTTTTACTTCTTTAATAGCTGCATATTCTCTTGAGATGACAATGACAGTCATATGTTTGTTCTTTGACTTCTTGATTCACTTTTGTACTGTAAAAAAACAATCTCTGACATTTGATGCAACGACATTGTATATGGTATAGCACCATAAATATTATTGTATGGTCATGGTTTTTTTTAGTATAAGACATTATGGCATATACATATTGATGTTGTAGTGGTAGCACATAGTCACTTTTAATTAATCCTGCACTATAATTTTAGAATTTTCTTCTCATTGACATCTATCCCATTTTTTCTTTGATCAGACCTCTTAAAGCGATAGGTGTAATAATAAAAAAATTTCCATACTATAATTAGTTTTAGGAATATTTTCCTTATCAAAATAATAAAATGATCATTGACATTGCTTATTAAAACTCCAACACTATAATTTCATGGTCCTTGGATTTTATGTTGTCCCCGTGCTAAACTCTAGCACTATTCTCATGGCTTGAATTTAGATTTTTCTCATTTTTGTTCCCTCTTTCAAAGTCATTGTCTCTTTATTTTACTTGGTTGCTTGTAATTGAGGTCTTTAATGATTGAAATTATATCTAAACTATCACTGTTACTCATAACACAAAATACACACACCATTTTATTGTTGTCTCAACATTCTGGTTTGATTAAAACAACCTATAGTAGTTATTTTGTTCACTTCTTCAAGATATATATGATAGAATTGGGTTGAATTGTTCTTGGATGATCTAATGTGAATGTTTTTCCTCTACATTGCGAGATCATCCTTTTGTTTCTCCATTCTCAATGCCATTGTTACCCTTAGTTATGATTAACTCTACCAACATTGACCTCAATGGCTTTTCCCAACTGGTATTATGTAGTTGATTTTCAACAATGTAGGCTGCCTATTTATCTAATTTCTGCAATTGTAACCCCATATCCTTTTGAATTCTTGTATCATGTCCTTCCATGTTAGATTTTTCCATTTCCCTGTAGGTCTTAATCACTCTCTTTGTCCTTGTAATGCTAGTATAAATTGTTTTGTAGCATTTGAATGACCATCTTTTCAAGTTGTAGCAATTGATATTGGAGTTGTCCCTTACTCTACTTCATCCATGCCCGATTGTACTTTCCATATTGATCTTCGTAGAAGCTCTCTCTGTGCTTTTTGTAACGGTTCCTCTGATTTGATCTTGTAGCCAATGTTGATCATTTGTTATCAGATATTCCTTTTCTGAATATATTACAGCTACCTTAAAATGTTCTAATGAACAAAAAGGTTTCATGTTGTATGGACATGTAAGTTTAATGGTTTTGAACTAAAAGGTTTCAAACCAAGACAATATGTCCCTTTAATATCTTATGGTCTTAATCTATAGCTGCACATGGAAACAAACTTGTTAGTTTTAAAATATTTGCTTCATGTTGTCCTTTTTTGCTTTTCTGATCTTTTTCATTGTATATCATTGAGTGTGTAGCAATCAATACTAGGAATAAGGCTTCGGATTATCCATTACTCAGTCCCAAGACTGACATTATTTTCCACTCTTTCTTGTAGGTACACTAAGCACGTGGGGCCCACTCTTCAATCAACACGCGAAGTCACAACAGTCCATCATTAATAGGCAATGGCGGATCTCTCCTTATTCCTCCTAGTCTTAACTTCCATGCATTGTACCTTTCTCTTTCAGATTGTTTTAAGAGCTCCACAACTTGTGTGGTTATCTTTATATTATGATTTTCATCTTTTGTAAATGAAAATAATAAATAAAAAGACCTTGTATTTGCAAAATGTACTTTTAATGTTTTATGTAAACATTCTTGCATTTATCTGTAATATTACCCTTCATGAAAGAAAAGAAAATGATCTTACTTTTTGTACATTTGTTCTCTTTTTAGTTTACTTTCTACACTCTTACTTTCATTTCAAAAATAACATTTGAAACTTAAAAGTATAAAATGAATCAAATATACCTTAACTTAGTTGAACAACTACCCATCTCTGCCAATTTGAGCTAGATGCAAAAATTTATAACATTTATGGTGACCTCTTAGGGGTTTTTGAATCCTAAAAAATTTAGATCGGCTCCTTTTGTATATCCATTGGGCACATAGTCCACTTTGACTTTGAAAACTTAGAACACTGAACCTTCTCAAAACCAAAATTGAAAACACACACCTGTTGAAAACTAAAACATGCCAAATTAAAACAAAACTGAACCTAAAAAACATCATTATTGTACCACCTTGTAATTGTATAGTTCAATTCTTATGATATGAGGAAACAGATGACAATTCATGCACGATGTGATGAATAATCATCCATAGCATTATGATGTTGTCCAATAGCGATGTTTTTTCAGTTTCTAGCACTACTACACAACTGAAAATTCATGGGAATGTTGTTGCAAATCACTAGGATGAAAAAATGGAGTTGTTTATGATGCAGTGAAGCGAATTAAGATTCAATCCCTATATGATGGACACTTGTTTTTGTCATTCTGATGGGGTACAACCATGTTCTCCTTATTTCTACTAACATATTGAAAGAGACTAATTACAAACTAACTAAAACTTATGTGAAACTGCACTTATTGAAATTTGAATTGAAAAAATGAGCTATCCTACTCTAAACCACCAATATATTAATGAATCAAATGAAACCATTGACTATTTTTTTCAAAATAACAACCTTTTATTCCCAGTTTGATATTCTTCACAAACTTGAAAATAGTTGGAACATGATAGAAACGTGTAAAACATCGAGACAATTATTGTTTTATTACTCAAAGAATAAAAGTAATGAGGCCTACCTCCTCATTAAGATAAGAAATGTTGTTGTCTGGAAGTGTGTAAACAAGATGAGCATGATTCTCCTTAATCAAAGTGTCAGAATAGGGTACAAACTTGTCATTTTCTATCATGGTTTCCTCCATCTTGGACACATGCCTTATAGGGCATCCTTTTGAGATGAAGAAATTTGAGGAAAAGAAAGTTATCTCACCTCTATTCTCTATTGCTCCCACATACTATTGATTTACTTTTGATGTCTACAATTTCTCTCTTAGAGATATGATCTCCAACACTTCCCTTTGAAATTGTTCCTGAACTACCTCTTCAATATATGTTTCTTCAACCTCAAAATATGAACCGAGTGTTTCCTCTACATCCCAAAACTGCTCTTCAAATTCACAATCTGAACAAAATACATCTTCTGTATCCCAAGACTGATCCTCTTCAATGTCCCATTGAATCCTTTCCAAGATAGTGCAGATTATTTCATCATTGCAACTCTCTGATTTTTGTTGTTTTGTATTTGTCCATAGGATCAGTATATATGTATAGTCTTCATTTTCATCAATATAACCAGGAAACTCAGAAAATCAATCAGCAACTAGTTCATCATTATGCTCAACATAATTAGGTAACTCACAAAACAAATTAGAAATAACCTCATTAGTTTGGTCAATATAATTAGACATTTCACCAAACAAATCAATAATATCCTCACTAATATTAACATATCCATCATCCAGAACCTGCAAATTTTCATTCCTAATCTCCTTTACCTCTGATTAAAAAACTATACTCATCATTTCTAATATATTGTACAATCATGACAACATGCAAAAGATCCATTTCGGTATGCTCAAACATATTTCTTTGTTCTCCTCAAATCTAATAAGTCAGAATATCATTGAGTCCCAAAGGTTGTAGTAAGTTTAGGGAAGGCTTCTCTTCAGGTATCAAATCTTTGATAAGTTTCTTATATGAGGTTATTTTCTCAAGACAGGTTCACAAAAGCTTTGGAATATAGAAATAAGAGGTTCCTCCTTTATATGCTCTTGAGGATTCAAAAAACATCAAATTACAAACTTAGAGTAATCAGGAGACCTACCTTGAGTGAAGCTTGGGATTTTAACATTGGGAATCTTTTCTTTAGCAACTTTAAGTCTCATCTCCACCTCTTTGCAACTAATTTTTATTCAAGCCTTTCTTCAAATTGCCTTTTCTGCATTTTGTATTGTTGATCTTCTATTAACAAAGCCTGATTATGTGCCTTAACAACTTGTTGTTCTATATCTACAACCCTTTCCTTTGACTTGATATTGGTTGTAATAGGTTTAAAGTTTGATTTTTTCCCTGCGAAAAGTTAGCATGACAAAAATCTCCACTTTCAAAGTTCATCAAAACCACAAGAGATGCATTTTGACCATTTTGAGAAACTTGCTCTGGAATCCTGTAAGGTGTATTCTGTTGTGATTTGTTACTTTTTTGAGCCATAAGAGCTTGAGCTCATTTCAATAAATCCATTCGATAGTTAGTCCATAGATGTTTCCGATTACACGTAAAACACCAATTTTGGTCTTTTATCCTATTGTTTTGTGCAAGGACCAACTCTTTTGAAGTAATTGGAATCTTAGCATTATAAACCTAATCTTATCTTTAGTTTAAACCTTTTTCTTGTACACAATCATCAATTTAATAACTAGGTCTACTTGACTTATCTCCCGCTTGCAATGGCCTGGTAGCTTGATCTTGTTTTCTTTCTACATTAGCTAACTTGTTACCAAAAGTATGCAATATGCCCTTTATCTCTAAAATCTCTTGGGATGGTGTTGTGACAATATTTTCTTGGGTTTCTATCTGGTTTTTAGTGGCTATAAATGATGGGACAACAACTATGATAGGTGGTATAATAGGATCAACTGGTTGAATTTCAGGAAGGTATGACATTGGTGGCCTAGGCACTATCTTACTAGCCATAATTAGGCAATTTTCAGCCTTTATGGCAATTTCATAGGTTGTTGGTAAAGTTGTTGCACCCATTGACTGAATCATAACTAAAATGTTACTATCGAGAGCTTTAAGATAATGTAGAAATTAAAGATTAGCATATATCCTTACCAAAAATGGAATTATGTCCCATGTCCTTTGAAACTGGTAATTGAAATCTCTCATGTACTCATGCTCCACTCATTTTATTTTAGTTAACTGCTCCAAAAAAGAGAGACTATCTAATTTATCATCAAAATGAGTGCACAGAAGAGCACCCAACTGACCCCAATCTGTAATGGAACGAACATATAAACTTATGAACCATGCAAGTTCTCTTCCTTTAAATGACGTTTCCAAGAATACAATTGCAACATTTTACTTTGTTACATGATTCAGTCCACATAAAGAGGCTACATATATGATATGATCGAATGGTGTAGTATGATCTTCTCCTATGAAATCTGGAACACTTTTCAAGGCAACCATAGGTATATCACTATATTGAATCAAATTCAGGGGGCTTCCCTAATCAAACGAAACAAAATCTAGATTTTAAGGCTGAACCATTGAGCCTGCCTAGTTTGTACTTTTTCATATGTTATACTCACTAAATCTCAAAACCATAAGTGTAGAGTTTCCAGATGCTGAAAATAATACCTTCTTGAAGGATGATATTTACTATCCACACCAAAACAACAACAAATATGTAGCTCAAATAAAGTAAAAATCAGTTTGTGTCCCTCCAGGCATGCCAAAAATTGTTGTCAATTGGGATTGTGCCTATAGAAGGATATGGAATCTAGATATCCTGTTGGAACATAGAAACACTCGTAGACTATGGGTATCCAATGGAGAGAGTGAATCTCTAGGATTGAAAGATTGGTTCCTTAACGATACTCACCTATACTAAATTTGAACGAGGAAAGGGATAGAAGGATATATGTGTGAAAATGGAAATCTAAACCTAAAAGGTGATGCACCAATATAGTAATCTAACTTGCAGCCAAAAACCTCACTAGATTATTCATAAAAGACACTTCAAAATCACAAACTTAATTAGACATACCCTACAAAATTGACTCATATGACAGGTTCTAGTATTCTAATATTTGAAGAGGAAAACACTAATATTTTCTCAGTTTCAACATTAAAATGTAAGACACAATCATAGATATGCACCATGGGATATCAAATTTTGCATTAAACACTGAAAGGACATTGATTAAATAAAAGTGAAAATACAATATTGAATAAAATCATTCACAATCAATGCTAGACACAAAAAATAATGGAGAAGGAATCATTCTTTGTATATGAATAATCAGGAAATCTGATACAAGCCATCCAGTGTCCAATAGAATTTGCCAATATTTGCAAGATGCAAAATAATGGTGAAAAGTAAGAACCCCCCAAAAATGAGCTCAAAATAATATATAGATCCAGAATCATGAGAAGTTGGATAGAAGAGGAAAACAAGGAGAAAGAGGGGTCAAACTTCCTGTAACATGCAGTCGACCACTTAAAAACCCTCCTAGACCCAAGTCTAACTCACGAAGCTCCAAATCAATCAAAATTGTCTCAACACTACCCAAAATGAAGCAAAAACTCTGCATTTGGATGCAACTAAAAATCCCTCCAAAATAGGGGGTAACTAATAGTAACTAAAGTGTAACTTCTCTTAAAGGCCTCTCAACTGATATGCTATTGAAAATGAAGTCAAAATAGCGTCAAACTACTCATAAACTCCTCAAAACTACCTCACTAAATCTAAAATAAAATAAAATCCCCTCTTGGGCCTATATGCACATTTCGAAGAAAGAAAACGCTTTCCAACCATTGAAAAATAGACTGCAAGTCATGGTGAACTCCATCTGAACTACCTCTAAGAATATTTATTTTATAATTACATTTAAAATTAAATATTAATTAAACAATTTATAATAACACCATTTAATTTGTATTAATTACATTACAAATCATGCAAAAATAAAGTTAATCTCTCCATAAAAAATCAATCTCCACTCCTCCAAGACTCATTTGATAAAAGAAACAAGAATAATCATTATATTTAATTAAAGTGATTAAATGATTTCACTTAAAAATATATATAATTATTATCTTTATTTTATTTCATCCTAACGCATCATTTCTAGAAATAATGCATTAGGATAAAATACTAAAACCGTTCAATTAATTCATTAAGGCACATTTGTCTTCTATTGAGCTCGTGGTGATTGCTAGGGTTAGAAACCCTAAAAAAAATCACAGCCCCCTTTAATTTTTGCATTTTTATTTTATCATTTCTCTGCTACTTGGAACTCTCTTTGGGAAGTTGATGGAGGGTTTGATGAAAGCTTTGTTTTGTGGAAATTGGAGATTCTTTGTGGCTTTGTTGAGGAATTAATGCAGGTGAAAACATTCTTCTTACATGTATGCCTCATTTTCCAGCTTTGTCTCTGTAAACGTAAGAAACAGACTCCATCTTTTATGTTGAAAATGCTCAATTTGTGCTTGTTGTGGCCATTCTATTTGGGTTTCTTGCAATCTTTGTTACCTTTGTAGGCTTTTAAGGTTGTTGCTTCCTGAATTTCTCTTCATTGTTTGTGATATTTTCTTTGATATGGCTTTCGAAGAGATAGAAAACACCTTCGTGTGATTTCATTTAGCAAATCTTGAAACCCTTTGGCTCTTTATTTGACACTCTTCTACATTGAGAACATGCTTTCACACTATCGGTCATGGTCCCAACCTTGAAACTCAATGTATATGGCTTTATTTGGAACAAAACTTCATGATTTCTTCAAAAAAATAAGAACCATAATGCAGAACCATTTCTCACTCATGTAACTATCATTTGACATATAGATAGTACCTTGCATATCGGTGACATTCGAAGATCTCTATTTTAATAATTCAACCTCTCTTTTGGGGTTTGACTCTTTGCAACTCTTTGTATCTGAAACATTGACATCCATTTTTTGTTGCTTCTTTAATATCAGTATATGCTCTTGAGATGAATATCAGGGTGATATGTTTGTTCTTTCACTTCTTGATTTACTTTTGTACTATAAAAAATATATATCTGGCATTTGATGCAGCAACATTCTATCTAATATTGCACAATCATTGTTATTATATGGTCACAGTTGTTCTTAGTATAGGAAATTATGGCATATACATATTGATGTTATAGTGGCAGCACATGGTCACTTTAAATTACTCCTGCACTATAATTTTAGAATTTTCTTCTCATTGATGTCCATCCCATTTTTTCTTGGGTCAAACCTCTTAAAGTGGCAGGTGTAATAATGAAATGTTTTCCATACTATCATTAATTTCAATAATATTTTCTTTATCAAAATAGTAAAATAATCATTGAAATTTCTTCTTAAAACTCCAGCACTATAATTTCATGGCCCTTGTATTGTATATTGTCCCCTTGCTAAACTCCAACACTGTTCTCGTGGTTTGAATTCAAAATTTTCTCATTTATGTTTCATCTTTCAAAGTCATTGTCTCTTTCTTTTACTTGGTTGCTTGTAATTGAGGTATTTAATGATTGACATCAGATCTAAACTATAATTATTACTCATAATGAAAAACATACACACCATTTTATTGTTGTCTTAGCATTATGGTTTCATTAAAACAACATGTAGTTTTTCTTTTGTTCACTGCTTCAAGATATATATGATAGCATTGGTTTGAACTGCTACTGAATGATCTAATGTGAATGTTTTTCTTCCTTTACATTGTGAGATCACTATTTTATTTCTCTTTTCTTAATGCCATTTTTAGCCTTAGTTACTATTAACTCTACCCATATTTAATATTGACATCAATGGCTTTTCCCAACTGGTACTTTATAGTTGATTTTCAACAATGTAGCTTGTCTATTTATCTAATTTCTACAACTGTACCCCCATATCCTTTTGAGTTCCTGTAGCATGTTCTTTCATGTTAGATTTTTCCATTTCGATGTAGGTTTTGATCACTCTCTTTGTCCTTGTAATGTTACTATAATGTGTTATGTAGCATTTGAATGATCATCTTTTCAAGTTGTAGCAATTGATATTGGATTTGTCTCTTACTCTACTTCATTCATGCCTAATTTTTCTTTAGATGTTTATCTCTATAGCATCTCTCTCCATTCTTGTTGTAACGGTTCCTATGATTTGATCCTGTAGCCAATGTTGATCATTTTTTATCAGATATTCCTTTATTGAATCTACTGTAGCTACTTGAATTTGTACTAATGAACCAAAAGGTTTCATGTTGTATGGACATGTCCTTTTGATGGTTTTGAACTAAAAGGTTTCATACCAAGACAATATGTCTGATGCAGAGGTATGGTTTAAGGTGTTATGTTTAGTCTTCCCAAAATGGTGATCTTCCTCCAATGACTCCAAGTGCCCAAAGGCTTCTAACTAGTCAATCTGAATTCCACCACTCAACCACTATTCCTGAGGGTCTGGAATGGATTAATATACTTAACCAACAGTGCTCCAATGGTTCTTAAAACCCTACACCAAGATCTCATAAGAAACTCCACTTCTAGGCCTCTTATTATAGTAGCCCTTAATACCAAGTACAATCAAGGTTGTTACTCAACTAATGGACATGATTTTGAAGACCGAGATTAGACATATACATGATTGTAGAAAGAATTAGACTAGTTGTTATTTTATCATTGATGTCAAGTAATTTATTTCTGGTTCATATTGAATTGCCATATCTTTCAGAGTTGATTTAATTGGCCAATAGATAAAGATCAGACAATGATAAGACCATCTTGAGATAATTCCTTTCTGCTTTATCAAGTTGGTAAAGAAGATTGAGTAAGTTGATAAGACTAAAGAGTTAAGTTACCGAGAAGAGAGAGTCTGTGGGTAAAGGGTTATGGAAGTCGGTCAGGACACAGAGACATTGAAGCACCGAGCAATGCATGTTAGTCACCGAACTGAGAGTTAGTTACCGAACATAACAAATGTCAGAAACAAGGATAAGAAAGCATTTAATGTAATGCTACAATGATCTGGAGGATTCCAAGAATGAAAAGGAAGTTGGTTACAAGATCTACGCATGGGAAAATTCAAGGAATAAATCTATGGTATAGATTAAGAAGCAAAAGTGAAAGTTTTATTTCCAAGAAAAGTGCAAGTTCTGAGGTGATGCCAAAGCGGCTAACCAAGTTTCAAGTTCACTGAATTAGTTCAAAAAGATAATCTAACGACTGAGAATGATTGAAGGAAAACCTAATCAAGAAGATTAAGAGGCAGAAACAAAGTCTATTTAAAGGATGAATTCAAAGAACAAATGCATTGCAAGTTGAAGTGTTGAAGTGCTACCAAGTGATACAGTGAAGAGCAAGGAAGTGATAAATCTAAGTCTAAGTGAAGAGATTGGATATGTGTTGATGCCAGTAGTCTTAGAGTGCATAAAGGGATTTGATCAAGCAAGAGGTAGTTGTAGTTTTATAGATCATTTTACATATTGTTGCTTATTTGCATTTGTAATAGAAAAATCTCTTAACCAAGTGGACTTAACAATCTTATTGTAAAATCCTTGAGAAAGATGACATTCTAAAAGAGTGTTCAAAGCCCTCTAACCAGGCCACTCCTAACAAGGTGAAGATCTTAATAGGTCTGAGGTAAATCCCCTAACAGGGTCACATTTAACAAATGTGTATTGTAATCTTTAACATGATAAGATTTTAACCGAGCATACTTCAAAAGAGTATTTTCATTTGTGGGTGACAATTCTCATAGAGGTTTTTCCCAAATTGGGTTTCCTCATTAAATCTGGTGTCAAATATGTTTAATGGTTATTGTGCATGTTATTTATTGTTTATACAAGTTACTGTTTAAATTATTGAAGATATTTGGTGATTCGGTTGTTGTTATTGTTTATCCTACCGATTTGAATCAAAGTTAAGTTTTAAATATAAAGTATCATAGTTTTCTGATTCACCCCCCTCTCAGTAATCCAACAAAGATAAATTTTTCTTTCCCCAAAATAGCCCCCCAAAAAATACATATTCAGATACCCATTATCCCTCTCCACAACATATCTCATAATGAGGTATGCTTGTTTACAAATAATGTTATTTACGCTACCCCAAAACCCCAATTAGGCCTCCATTTCAAAAGAAACTACTAGGAGGACTCAACCCCTAACCCTAAAATCTTCAACAGACTTTAGTTATGGCTTTAAACAAAGGATTTTGGCATTATTTTTCTTCTATTACATGTTCATGTACTGGATCCACCATACCCTCTCCAAAATGCACTAAAAACTAGGGCTTTCTATTTCAGACCCTTCCCCTCACCTCCAAAATGCAAACCAAGGTTAATCACCATGTATTTGACATGGAATTACACTATTTTAAATAAAATTCCTCTCTCCTTAAGGCATAACTCCCACTTCTATACCTTAGCAACCCATTTCATGCACTTTCAACCTCCTTTCCCACGGTGTACACTTGTAACTTTGATTCTTCTGCAACCTATGATTTTAGAAAAATAATATACAAGTCAAGAGGGACTCATTCCATGAGAAACAATGAATACATTCAAAGAATGGCCCCTAGCGTCATTGTTAAAACTTCAAATTAAAGACAAAACTGTGACCCCTGTCAAAAAAATCACCTATAAACTTGAAACTAATGATTGAAAAATAACTTATATCATGTGAATATGCTTCAATTTAAAATTCTAATGCATCCAAGTTACTAAACAATCAAATCTCTTGAAAGGAAACAATAATTTTTTAGAAGAATTCAAACTTTCATTGCAATTTACTGTCTCGGTCCGTACAAACCATACAATGCAATACCACACTCCCTTCCAAATACATCTTAGCGGTTTTATAGATCTTCCTACCAACTGCCCCATCGGTTTCAAAATTATTTGAATCCATTATAAATTCTAACGACTCTTAAACTCCCTTTACCTCCTAATGACACTTGATCGTTGGAATTCAAAAATTTGAATTATTTTATTTCACTTTGGCAACTAATACCCTCCAACCTTTCACATAATTGACCTCCTAGGATCATTTATCATTCCAACAACATTATTGAATTCCTATCAAACTATTTAGGCACTATTGGCCCTTGTTACACAATTTTGGTCCTAGGATCCTTGTTAGGATTCTTAAGACATTTAATCCTTACATCATGCTTACTTTTACAAAAAACCATAATTGGCTTGAGGATTTTCCAATTCACTTCCCTTGACACCTTATTTTTTTCCTTGACTCCATGGTCCCTCATGTTGCCTTTTCCATGTTTGGGTGCTCCTGCACCAATGTCCCTTTAATATCTTATGGTCTTCATCTATAGCTGCACATGGAAACAAACTTGTTAGTTTTAAAATATTTTCTTCATGTTGTTATTATTTTTTGCTTTTCTGATCTTTATCATTGTATATCATTGAATGTGTAGCAATCAATACTAGGAATAAGGACTCAAATTATCCATTTCTCAGTCCCAAAACTGATATTTTTTCCATTCTTTATTGCAAGTACATTGATGATGTGGGGCCCACTCTTCAATCACTACGTGAAGTCAAAATAGTCTACCATTAATAGGAAATGGTAGATTTCTCCTTATTCATCCTAGTCTTGACTTCCATGCATTGTACCTTTCTCTTTCAGAATGTTTTAAGAGCTCCACAACTTTTGTGGTTATGTTTTATATTATGATTTTCCTCTTTTGTAAATGAAAATAATAAATAAAAAGACCTTGTATTTGTAAACATTCTTGCATTTATCTATAATATTAACCTTCATGAATGAAAAGAAAATGATCTTTCTTTCTATGCATTTGTTCTCTTTCCAGTTAACTTTATGCACTCTTACTTTCATTTCAAACATAAAACTTGAAACTTAAAAGTTTAAAATGAATCAAATGTACCTTAACTTAGTTGAACAACTATCCATCTCTGCCAATTTGAGCTGGATGCAAAAAATTATAACATTTATGGCGACATCTTAGGGACATTTTCACGCTAAAAAGTTTAGTACAACTTCCTTTTGCATATAGATTGGACACAGAGTCCACTTTGACTTTGAAAAATTAGAAGACTGAACCTTCTTAAAACCAAAACTGAAAATGCACACCTGCTGAAAGTTGAAACACAACAAATTGAAACAAAACTAAAACTGAAAATATCATTATTGTACCACCTTAAAATTGTATGGATCAATGATTATGATATGATTCAATGGATGATAATTCACACCTAATATGATGAATAATCATCCATGTCATTATGATGTTGTCTAGTAGTGATGTTTTCAGTTTCTATCACTACTACAAAACTGAATATTGAGTGGGAATGTTGTTGCAAATCACTAGGATGACAAAAAAGGAGTTGATTATGATGTAGGGAAAAAAATTAAGATTCATGCCCTATATGATGGACACTTGTTTTTTTATCATTCTGATGGGGTACAACCATGTTCTTCTTATTTTTACTAACATATTGAAAGCAACTAACTAAAACTTGTGTGAAACTTTAGTTATTGAAATATGAACTAAAAAATTGAACTATCCTACTCTAAACCATAGATATATCAATGAATCAAATGAAACCATTGAATGGTTTCTTAACATAACAACCTTTTCTTCCTAGTTTGAGATTCTTCACAAATTTGAAAATAGCCGGAACAGGATAGAAACGTGCAAAACATTGAGACAATTGTTGTATTATTCCTCCAAGAACAAAAGTAATGAGGCCTACCTCCTCATTTAGATAAGAAATGTTGTTGTCTAGAGGTGTATAAAAAAGATGAACATGATTCTCCTCATTCGAAGTGTCTTGATAGGGTACAAAATTGTCTTGTTCTGTCCTGGTGTCCTCCATCCTAGACATATGCCTTATATGGAATCCTTTTGAGATGATGAAATTTGAGGAAAAGAAAGTTATCTCACCTCCATGCTCTGATGCTCATAAACATTGCTGATTTAATTTTGACATCTCCAAATCCTCTCTTAGAGTTATTACCTCCAACACTTCCCTTTGAAATTGTTCTTGAGCTACCTCTTCAATATATGCTTCTCCAACCTCAAAATCTGAACCTAGTGTTTCCTCTGCATCTGAAAACTACTCTTCAAATTCACAATCTGAACAAAATACCTCATTTGTATCCCAAAATGATCCTCTTCAATGTCCCATTAAATCATTTCCAAGAAAGTACAAATTCTTTCATCATTGTAGCTCTTTAAGTTTTGTTATTTTGTATTTGTCCCTGGGCTAATGGGATAAATATATGTGTATCCTCTTCATTTTCATCAACATAATTAGGAAACTCAAAAAATAAATCAACAACTATTTCATCATTATGCTCACCATAATTAGGTAACTCACAAAACAAATTAGAAATAACCTCATCAGTTTGGTCAATGTAATTAGGAAATTCACCAAACAAATCAATAAAATCCTCACTAATATCAACATTTTCATCATCCAGAACCTGCAAATTTTCATTCCTAATCTCCTTTACCACTAATAAAAAACTAGATTCATCATTTCTAATATCTTTTAAAATCATGAAAGTGTGTGAAAGATCTATCTTGGTATGCTCAAACATTTTTCTTTGTTGTCCTAAAATCTAATAAGTCAGAATATCTTTGAATCTCGAAGGTTGTACTAAGTTTGGGGAACGCTGGTCATGAGGTGTCAAATCTTTGATAAGGTTATTATATGGTGTTATTTTCTCAAGAACATGTTCACAAAATCTTGGGAATACAAATATAAGAGGTTCCTCCTTCATATGCTCTTGAGAATTCAAAAAACTTGGAATTGTAGACTTAGAGTAATTAGGACACGTACCTTGAATGAAGCTTGGGATTTTGACCTTGGGAACCTCTTGTTTAGAAAGTTTAAGTCTCATCTCCACCTCTTTTGCAACTAACTTTTGTTCAAGTCTTTCTTCAAATTGGCTCTTCTATTAACAAAGTTTGATTATGTGCCTTAACATCTTGTTGTTTTGTATCTACAACCCTTTCCTTTGACTTGATATTGCCTGTAATAGGTTGAAAATTCTAATTTTTTCCCTGTAAAAAGTTAGCATGACAAAAATCTTCACTTTCAAAGTTCATCAAAACCACAAGAGATGCATTTTGACCATTTTAAGAAACTTGCTCTGGAATCTTGTAAGGTGTATTCTGTTGTGATTTCTCAAATTTTTGAACCAAAGGAGCTTGAGCTCGTTTCAATAAAGCATTTTGATAGTTATCCAAAGATGTTACTGATTATACATAAAACAACAATTTTGCGCATGTATCCTATTTTTTTGCGCAAGGACCAACTCTTTTTAATTAATTGGAATCTTAGGGTTATAAAGCTAAGCCGACCTTTAGTTTAAAACCCTATCTTGTACCCGATCATCAATTTGATAACTAGGTCTATTTGTGTTTTCTGGCACTTGCAATGGCCTGGTAACTTGATCCTGTTTTCTTTCTAAGTTAGCTAACTTGTAACCAAAAGTGTACAATATGCCTTTTATCTCTAAATTCTCTTGGGATGGTGGTGTAACAATATTATCTTGGGTTTCTATCTGGATATTAGAGGCAAGAAATGATGGGACAATAGCTATGACAAGTGGTATAATAGGAAAAAATGGTTGTATCTCAGCAAGGTATGGCATTGGAGGCCTAGGCGCTATCTTACCAGCCATAATTAGGCAATTTTCAGCCTTTATGGCAATTTCACAGGTTGTTGGTAAAGTTGTACCACCCATTAACTGAATCATAACTAAAATTATATTGTCAAGAGATTTAAGATAATGAAGATATTAAAGATTAGCATATGTCCTTAAATGGAATTCTATTCCATGTCCTTTGAAATTGGTAATTTAAATCTCTCATGTACTCATGCTCCACTCACTTTATTTTGGTCCAATGCTTCAGCAAAGAGAGACTATTTGATTTATCCTCAAAATGAGTGCACAAAAGAGCACCCAACTAATCTCAATCAGTTATGGAATGAACATGAAAAATTATGAACCATGCAAGTTCTCTTCCTTTAAATGATGTTACCAGGAATCTAATTGCAACATTATGCTTTGTTACATGATTTTGTCCATATAAAGAAGATACATATCTGATATGATCAACTGGTGTAGTCAGATCTTCTCCTATGAAATATGGAACAATTTTCAAGGCAGACATATGTATATCATAGTATTGTATCAAATTCAGGGGGTTGCCCTTATCAAACAGAACAAAAGCAAGATTTCAAGCCTAGACCATTAAGGTTGTCTAGTTTGTACTTTTTCATTTTTTATACTCACTTAATCTCGAAATTAAAAGTACAGAGTTGCTAGATGCTGGAAATAATACCTTCTTGAAAGCTAAAATCTACTACCCTCACCAAAACAACAAAAAATATGTAGCTCAAACAAACTAAAAATCAATTCATGTCCCACAAGGCATCCAAAAACTATTGTCAATCAAGATAGTACCTATAGAAGGATATGGAATCTAGCTATCATGTTGGAACATGGAAACTCTCAGGCTATGGGTATCCTATGGCGAGAGTGGATCTCTAGGATTGAAAGATAGGTTCCTTAATGATACTCACCTATAATAAATTTGAACGAGGAAAGGGATAGAAGGATGTACATTTGAAAATGGAAATCTAAAACTAAAAGGTGATGCACCAATATAGTAATTTGACTTGCAGCCAAAAACCTCACTGGATCATTCATAAAAGACACTTCAAAATCACAAACTCAATTAGACATACCTTGCAAAATTCACTCATATGACAGGTCCTGGCATTCTAATATTTGAAGAGGAAAATACTATTGTTTTCTCAGTTTCAACATTAAAATGTAAGACACAATCACATATATGCACCATGGGATATCAAATTTTACATTAAACACTGAAAGGATATTGATTAAACAAAAGTAAAAATACAATATTGAATCAAATCACTCACAATCAATGCTGGACATAGCAAAATAATGGAGAAGGAATCAATCTTTGTATATGAATAATCAGGAAATTTGATACAAGACATCCAGTGTCCAATACAATCTGCCAATATTTCCAAGATGCAAAATATTGGCAAAAAGTTGGAACCTCCCCAAAATGAGCTCAAAACAAGATATAGAACCAGAATCATGAGGGGTCATATAGAAGATGAAAACAAGGAGAAAAATGAGTCAAACTTCCTGTAACATAGAGTCAACCACCAAAAAACCCTCATAGACCCGAGTCTAACACATGAAGATCCAAATCAATCAAAACTGTCTCAAAACTGCCCAAAATGAAGCAAAAACTGTGTAGTTGGATGCAACTAAAAATCCCTCCAAAATAGGGGGTAAATGATAGTAATTGGAGTGTAACTACTCCAAAAGTCCTCTCAACTAATATGAAATTGAAAATGAAGTGAAAATAGCATCAAATTGCTCATAAACTCCTCAAAACTGCCTCACTGAATATGAAAGAAAACAAAATCCCCTCTCTAGCCTTTCTGCAAATTTGGAAGAAAGATAACACCCTCCAACCACTGAAAATGGAATCCAAGTCATGTTGAACTCTATTTGAACTGCCCCTAAGAATATGTCTTTTATAATTGCATTTAAAATTCAATATTAATTAAACGGTTTATAATAACACCATTTAATTAGTATTAAGAACATTACAAATCATGCAAAAATAAAGATAATCTCTCCATAAAAAATCATTCTCCACTCCAACACTCATTTGATAAAAGAAATAAGAATAATCATTATATTTAATTAAATTTATTAAATGATTTTACTGAAAAATATATATAATTATTATCTTTATTTTATTTCATCCTAATGCATCATTTCTAGAAATAATGCATTAGGATAAAATACTAAAACCGTTCTATTAAATTGTTAAGGCATATTTGTCTTTCATTGAACCCGTGGTGATTGCTAGGGTTAGAAACCCTAAAACAAATCACAACCCCCTTTAATTTTTGTATTTTTATTTTATCATTTCTCTGCTACCTGGAACTCTCTGTCGATAGCCCATGGAAGGTTTGATGAAAGCTTTGTTTTGTGGAAATTGGAGATTCTTGATGACATGTAACTGATTGAATGTTTGAAGATGTTAAGTTGATAACCAAAATGCAGAAGGATAATGCAAGACATTAAATTAGTTAATGGATTGTATTGTCATTGATGTCAACTTGATATAATCTAATCGGTTATAATCAAAGTGTCAAAGACTTTAGAGAATCAGAGAGATAAATATTATGCTTTCTGTAATGCATAAAAGACAAGCATTTACATTGTGACTACAAACACCGACTGCTAGTGGAACCCGACGGATAGAGATCACCGAAAGTCAAGTCACAATGATGCCTAAGCAAGAAAATCGACGAGCATTACCAACGAGCAGAATCACAAGCAAACCAGATGGCTAGAATTATAGTGTAAACCGATGGAGAAGCCCGAAGGGAACTGAAGTGTTGATCAATGCTATTAGAGAGTTAAAATGAAAATAACTCAAGTTCACAAATGAAAAAATATCTAGCTAGCAGAGGTAAATATATAGTTAACTGGTAGTTATTATTGTTTTCATCGATAAGATAAGGCAAAGATAAGTGATTGATTTAAAGCTGATTTTTTCAGTTGGCAATAAGATCTTACCGAGATAAAACATGAGTTTTGATTTAAATCAAATTGGTGAGAATTGTGGATGACACCAAGATCAAGAAAATAAAGAACCTAACAACGGTGATATCATGTCTATTTAAGAGACAACTCAATTCTTTACGAAGGGGTGAGGGTGAAGGAATGAACAAGAGGATGCTAAAGAGAAACTGATGAAGAGAAACTTCATTCAGTGCTGATCAACAAGTTGAGGAAAGAGCTAAAGAATTCTACAGACACTGAGAAATAGAGCACAACATCACCGAGTAGAATCAAAGTGGAGCAAAGGTATAACAAAGATATATAGATCAGATTATTTTATGAGATTACAATAGATCTGAAAATCTGCAAGTATAGTTGTATATGTGAACAGATCATACTATTTCAGTTTAACCATTGATTCAGAAAGTATCTTAACCGAGTAGGATTTAAAGATCCTTTCTATACTAAGATACATCCAATGGAGTATCAAAAAGTTTGATCATGAAGATAGCATGAGTTTCCAGATACCTATTGACAGGACAAGTGAGTGTTTGATCAAGGATGGTAGCATAGAGATGCCCGATATCAAGTGACAGAATAAACTTTTAAATCCTCTAACAAGGTCACACCTAACAGTGTGTTTGTAACCTTTAATAGGGTTGGCTCTTCACTGAGCTCACTTTAGAAGAGTGTAAATTTTGGGTTACCGGTCCCAAGTGGTTTTTCCCTTAATAGGGTTTCCACATTAAAAATCCATGTGTCAATGTGTCTATGAGTCATTACTTTAGTGTTTTGCATTTCATATAACTTAATTGGATTGACTGGTATACTCTAGATAATTTACCGTCTGTCAGTAAATTAACAGACTATTTTTTGGTAAACACATAGTAGAAGGTTTTACAAAGCAATCCGGTGAGTAGTAAATTGATAAATGTATTTGGAGGCATTCATCTTATAGGACTAAAGATAACTAGAGGTATAATTTTGTGGTACTAAGTTTTAAGGGTTGATTATTGGAATATTTTTGAGGCCACTGATTCACCCCCCCCTCTCATTTATTACTAACAATTGGTATCAAATCTTGTGTGCTTAGAAAGGGAGTTTAACAACTCAAGAAAAAGATCAAAAGATGAACACACGAGATGTGCCCAAGTTGAATAAAGACAACTTTGCATCATGGAAAAGTAGAATAAGACTCCACCTATCAGGTATTGGAAATGATATTGTTCAATACTTAGATACTGAATATGTGCCACCTACAGGAGCTCATACTCTTGAGAAATTAAGAGTCAAGCATGAGCATAACTGCATGATGATAGAACTTGCATCATCACTCTCTGATGCTAAGTTTGAAGATGTCAAAACCTGCACCTCTGCAAAGAAAATATAAGATAAGTTGAAGCTCGTACACGGAGGAGATGAAAATGTACTCAAAGCAAAGGCAAAAAGCCTAAGAGGGAGGTTTGATGACCTAAGGATGAAAGAAGGAGAAAACATTACTCAGTATAAAAACAGAATAAAAGAGGTAGTTAATGCTATTCGAGGAGTTGGAGGTACACTTGAAGAGGAGACAATGGTAAGTAAAATATTAAGAACCCTATTGCCTGTTTATGCTATTAGAGTTTCTGCTATTCAAGAAATTAGAGCAGTTGAAAACAATACAGTTACTCTAGATAGTCTGATTGGTAGACTAATTTCATTTGAGATGAATAACTTTGACAATAGTGTCTTACAATCCATAGAATCTGCATTCAAATATTGTCTAAAGATAAGTAACTCAAGTCATATACATGCTGTTAGAAATGATAGTGACAATGATAATGAGGATCAAGGACATGATGAAATTGAAGCACTTATGGCTAGAATATTGCAGAGAGGCAAAGGTAGATACAAAGGTAAATTGCCACTTGTATGTTTCAATTGTAAAGAGGTTGGACACTTTGCTGCAAGATGTCCAAACCGATGAAAAGATGACAGAGGAAATGATAGATCATTTGAGAAGAAGTTTGATAAAGGTGATAACAGAGAATACCGGACAAACTGAAAATCTAACAAAAGAGATACCTGAGACTATAAGGACAAAGAGAAGAAAGCATGTTACCTAGTTGAGAGTAGATCTGATGACACTAACACCGAATCAGAAGAAGACATCGAGGTGGTATTTGTAGCCATGAAGGATGATTTAGATGAAGATGAAGAAAGGTATGTAGAAACTGCACTCATATCTAAAGTTAGTAAAAATGATGTCTAGATCATAGATAGTGGCTACACTCACCATATGACTGGTGATAAACAAAACTTTGAGACTTTTGAATACTATAATGGTAGTTCAGTGAGAATGGGCAATGATACATCTTTTCTAGTTGAAGGTAAAGGAACCATAATGTTGAATAACCTGATTAAATGTGAAAATGCTTACTGGGTTAAAGGACTGAATTACAATTTGTTAAGTGTTTCTAAGTTGAACAATTCAGGTCACAAAGTAGCATTTGAAAATAAGAAGGCAAAGATCTTCAATGAACCAGGAAGGTTGATTGGTACCGGTGAGCAGACAAAAGGTAATCTTTTCTATCTTGATGACACTAACACCACTTGTTTGATGACTAGAAATGAAGAATTATGGTTGTGGCAAAAAAGATTGTGTCATGTGAACTTTGAAAACATGATAAAGATAAGAAACAAAAGGAATGTCAGAGGCTTACCGACGATGAATAATCCCAAGCATATCATGTGCAAGAATTGTCAAAAAGGTAAGATGACAAAGTCTAGTTTCAAGAGAAAAACCCATACATCTACTGTAATTCTAGAATTAGTCAATACAGATCTATGTGGACCGATGAGGACAAAGAGCTACTATGGAGATAGGTATTTAATTCTCTTTGTTGATGATTTCTATAGAATGATGACAATCATGTTTTTAAAAGATAAATTAGAAGCATTTAAGATGTTTAAATGGTATAAAGCAATAGTAGAAAAAAAAAGTGAAAAGAAATTAAAATTCTTAAGGTCAGATAGAGGAGGAGAATTTACTTCAGAAGAATTCACTGACTATTGCAATGAGCATGGAATTAAAAGGCAGGTTTCGGCACCAAGGACACCACAAAAAAATGGAATTGCTAAGAGAAGAAACAGATCAATTGTTGACTGTGGAAGAACATTGATGATTGAGAAAAGAATCACTCAAATATTTTGGAGGGAAACTGTCAGTATTGTTGTCTATACACTAAACAAAGTACAATTGAAGAAGGACACAAAGAATACACCATATGAGATTTGGTATGGTCATACACCCAATGTAAGTTACTTCTAAATCTTTGGTAGTCAATGTTATATATTGAAGGATGATAAAAATGGAAAACTTGACTGTAAAAGTGAAGAAGGTATCTTCCTAGGGTACTCAACCAAAAGCAAGGCTTATAAATGTCTTAACAAGTCATCTAACAAAATCATTGAAAGTGCAAATGTGAAAATAGATGAATTTGCATAAAAGAATGATAAGGAAAGAAAAAAGGAGCCAGAGGACTACAACAGGTTTGTTTATACAGAACTTGACACTCTACCTGAGAAACAATGTGTCACTCCCGAGCATCAGATCATTGCACTCGAGCATCTGGCTGCAATTACCGATGATCAGGATAATACTCAAGATGATGTTCCAAACAATGGAGATGAAAATGAATGTAAAGAAGATAATTAGAATGATGAACATAGAGTTGAACCAAAACTTGCCAAGTACGTCAGAAGGAATCATCCACAAAATCAAATCATAGGAGACAAGAAGGCTGAAACAAGAACATGAAGTAAGTCACTTAACACAAGATGTTTACTTTGTGATTTTGAGCCTAAATCTGTTTACAATGCCCTTGAGAATGAAGAATGGGTTAGTGTTATGAATGAAGAGATAGAAAAGATTGAGAAGAACAATACATGGACACTAGTACCAAGACCAGATGACAAGAATGTCATCGGTACCAAATAGATATTCAGAAACAAGCTGAATGAGAATCGAGTAGTCACAAGAAACAAAGAAAGATTAGTATGCACGGGATATGCACAAGAAGAAGGTATTGATTATGGTGAAACCTTTGCACCCGTTGCTAGACTAGAAGGAGTTAGAATATTACTTGCTTATGCTGCATTTAAAGGATTCAAGGTACACCAAATGGATGTCAAATCAGCATTCCTAAATGGAATACTTGAAGAAGAGGTATACATTGAACAACCATAAGGGTTTGTTAACCCAGACAAGAAAAACATGGTATGTAGACTACACAAAGCCTTGTATGGATTAAACAAGCACCAAGAGCCTGGTATGGATTAAACAAGCACCAAGAGCCTGGTATGAAAGACTTCACTCATATCTCATTAGCATAAAATTTGTTAGAACAAGTGAAAATAGCAATCTATATTTAAAATAAGATACTGATGGTAACATTCTGATTGCTGAAATTTTTATTGATGACATCATTTTTGGGGGAAATGAATTATTATGCAAATCCTTTGCTGATGAAATGAGAAAGGAATTTGAAATGTCTATATTTGGAGAGATCAAATTCTTTCTTGGTCTATAGATTCTTCAACAAGATGCAAACATTTACATCACTCAGTCTAAATACATCAAGGAAGTGCTAAATATATTCAAGATGGAGGATTCCAAACCAGTTGGAACACCTATGGCTACTAGATGCAAGATGACAAAGGAAGACAAGACAAATGAGGTAAACCATACCTTATCTAGATCAATAATTGGAAAATTGATGTATGTTGTTCACACCAAACTATATATAGCACATGCAGTGGGGATAGTTGCTAGATTCTTTGCTAACCCCAAAGAATCATATATGACTGCCGTCAAAAGAATTCTGAGGTATCTGAAGAACACCAAGGACTATGGATTATGGTACAAGAGAGAAGGAAAATTTGAGCTACAAGTCTATATAGATGCTGATTGGTCTGGAAACATTGATGACTGAAAGAGCACAATTGGAGGAGTATTCTTCATGGGTGACAGACTTGTCACATGGATAAGCAAGAAGCAAGGATGCATCTCTCCGTCTACTGCAGAAGAAAAATATGTGGTTGCTGCTGCAAATTTCTCTAATATTGCATGGATCAAACAATTACTAGAAGGTATGCATATGAAGATCCTTGAACCAATAATTATCTATTATGATAATACCAGTGCAATAAACATTTCTAAGAATCCAGTCATGCATGCTAAGACTAAGCATATAGCTATCAAGTATCACTATCTAAGAGAACAAGTACAAGCAAAGGAAGTGACACTATAATATGTTCAATCAAAGAAACAATTAGCTGACATATTCACCAAGCCATTACCGAAGGATACATTTGAGTATCTAAGATAGAGACTAGGGGTTCAACCCTTGTCTATCGGCCAATAATCTGACTAGGAGGTTACATCAACCAATAACACATCTGAAGATCAGTCATGTTGATGCAAACACTAAGATGACCAGTAACACATACATTTGTACATTGCAAGGTACAAATCTACATTGAAAATTAGGACATTGTATTGTTGATGGATAGAGAAATTCAAGGAGTATATTATGCAAAGGGATGGAAGATGATATATATGACAACATAAGGCGAATTTTTTTTTTGGTTTGGCATTGTTGTCATAGGGAGAGAGATATTCTCATTACCATACCATGAAGAGAAGTTCCTAAGAATCAGAAATGAAGAGTTAATCAATATTCTAAGGGAGAGAAATTGATTACATATGAAATATCCATCTAAGGGAGAGAAGTAACAAAGGGAGAGAGTTCCAAAAAAGAGAAAGAATGTTGTCAAAAGAAACAAAGATTATCAAGAACAGGAATAATCAAGGTAGAGAACATATCAAACTAGAGATATCAGATGATACATCTATCCAGTGAAGGGATTAAAGATTAAAGATGACCACTCTGCATGAAACAAATCTAAGCTATTTTTGAGCTTACCGAGAGCCAAACATTTGTAATAGTTACATTAGGAAAGCTTGATGAAATTGTATATTTCATATTGCATTAGTGATAGTATAGTATGATAATGTAGTATGTTGCCATCAATGCCAAAGGGAGAGATTGATGACATGTTATTGATTGAATGTTTGAAGATGTTAAGTTGATAACCAAAATGCAGAAGGATAATGCAAGACATTAAATCAGTTAATGGATTGTATTGTCATTGATGTCAACTTGATATAATCTAATTGGTTATAATCAAAGTGTCAAAGACTTCAGAGAATCAGAGAGATAAAGATTATGCTTTATGTAATGCATAAAAGAAAAGCATTTACATTGTGACTAAAAACACCGACGGCCAGTGGAACCCGACGGATAGAGATCACCAAAAGTCAATTCACAATGATGCCCAAGCAAGAAAACTGATGAGCATTACCGACAAGCAAAATCACAAGCAAACTCGACAGCTAGAAACATAGTGTAAACCGACGGAGAAGCCTGAAGGGAACTGAAGTGTTGACTGACGCTATCAGATAGTTAAACCAAAAATAATTGGAGTTCACAAATGACAAAATATCTAGCTGGCAGAGCTAAATATAGAGTTAACTGGTAGTTATCATTGTTTTCATCGACAAGATAAGCCAGAGATAAGTGATTGATTTAAAGCTGATTTGTCCAGTTGGCAAAAATATCTCAACGAGATAAAATAAGAGTTTTGATTTAAATCTAATTGGCAAGAATTATGGATCACGCCAAGATTAAGAAAATAAAGAACCTAACAATGGTGATATCATGTCTATTTAAGAGACAACTCAATTCTTTACGAAGGGGTGAGGGTGAAGGAATGAACAAGAGGATGCTAAAGAGAAACAGATGAAGAGCAACTTCATTCATTGTTGATCAACAAGCTAAGGAAAGAGCTAAAGAATTTTGCAGACATTGAGCAACATAGCACAACATCACCAAGCAGAACCAAAGTGGAGCAAAGGTATAACAAAGATATATTGATCAGATTATTTTATGAGATTACAATGGATCTAAAAATCTGCAAGTATAGTTGTATATGTGAATAGATCATACTATTTTAGTTTAACCATTGATTCATAAAGTCTCTTAACCGAGTGAGATTTAAAGATCCTTTCTATATTGAGATACATCCAATGGAGTATCAAAAAGTTTGATCATGAAGATAACATGAGATGCCAGATACCTATTGACAGGCCAAGTGAGTGTTTGATCAAGGATGGTAGCATAGAGATGCCCGATATCAAGTGACAGACTAAACTCTTAAATCCTCTAACAAGGTCACACCTAACAGTGTGTTTGTAACCTTTACCAGGGTTGGCTCTTTACCGAGCTCACTTCAGAAGAGTGAAAATTTTGGGTTACCAGTCCCAAGTGGTTTTTCCCTTAATAGGGTTTCCACATTAAAAATCCATGTGTCAATGTGTCTATGAGTCATTACTTTAGTGTTTTGCATTTCACATAACTTAATTGGATTAACTGGTATACTCTAGATAATTTACTGTTTGTCAGTAAATTAACCTACTACTTTTCAGTAAACACATAGTAGAAGGTTTTACAAAGCAATCCGATCAGTAGTAAATTGATAAAAGTATTTGGAGGCATTCATCTTATAGGACTAAAGATAACTAGAGGTATAATTTTGTGTTATCAAGTTTTAAGGGTTGATTATTGTAATATTTTTGAGGTCACTGATTCACCCTCCCCTGTCAATTATTACTAACAATTCTTTGTGGCTTTGTTTAGAAATTATTGAAGGTGAGGACATTCTTCTTACATGTATGCCCTCATTTTCCATCTTTGTCTCTGTAAACATGGGAACTAGACTCCATATTTTATGTTGAAAATGCTTAGTTTGTAATTGTTGTGGCCATTCTATTTGGGTTTCTTCCAGGCTCCATTACCTTTATAGGCTTTTAAGTCCATTGCTTCCTGAATTTATCTTCTTTGTTTGTGATATTTTCTTTGATATGGCATTTGAAGAGATAGAAAGCAATTTTGTGTGATTTCATTTAGCAAATCTTGAAACCCTTCTACTCTTTATTTGACACTCTTTCACACTCTTTGAAATCCAATGTATATGGCTTTATTCGGAACAAAACTTCATAGTTTATTCAAAAAAATAAGAACTATAATGCATAACCATTTCTCACTCATGTAACTATCATTTGACTTATAGATAATACCTTGCATCTCGGTGACATTCGAAGATCTCTATTATAATAATACAACCTCTCTTTTGAGGTTTGAATCTTTGTAGCTCTTTGTATCTGAAACACTAACATCCATTTTTTTTGCTTATTTAATAGCAATATATGCTCTTGAGATGAATATGAGGGTCATATTTTTGTTCTTCACTTCTTTATTTACTTTTGTATTGTAAAAAAATAGTCTCTGACATTTGATGTAGCAATATTGTATCTAATATAGCACCATCAATGTTATCGTATGGTCATGGTTGTTCTTAGCATAGGAAATTATGGCATATACATATTGATTTTGCAGTGGTACCACATGGTCACTTTCAATTACCCCTGCACTATAATTTCAGAATTTTCTTCTCATTGATGTCCATCATGTTTTTTCTTTGGTCAAACCTCTTAACGTGACAGGGGTAATAATGAAATTTTTTCCATACTATCATTAGTTTCAAGAATCTTTTCTTTATCAAAATAGTAAATAATCATTGAGATTTCTTCATTAAACTCCAACACTTTAATTTCATTGTCCTTGGATTGTATGTTGTCCCCATGCTAAACTCTAACATTATTCTTGTGCTTTGAATTCAAAATTTTCTCATTTTTGTTGCCTTTTTCAAAGTCATTGTCTCTTTCTTTTACTTGGTTTCTTGTACTGAGGTCTTTAATAATTGACATTAGATCTAAACTATCACTGTTATTCAAAACACAGAACATCCACACTTTTTTATTGTTGTCTCATCATTATGGTTTGATTTAAACAACCTCTAGTAGTTCTTTTGTTCAATGCTTGAATATATATATATGATAGCATTGGTTTGAACTGCTCCCTGAAGATCTAATGTGAATGTTTTTCCTCCTTTACATTGTGATATAACTCTTTTATTGTTATGTTCTTAATTCCATTATTACCCTTAGTTATTATTAACTCTACCAACATTTAATATTGATATCAATGGCTTTTCCCAACTGGTATTTTGTAGCTGATTTTCAACAATGTAGGTTGTGTATTTATCTAATTTCTGCAACTCTACCCCCATATCCTTTTGAATTTCTGTATCATGTTCTTTCATGTTAGCTTTTTCCATTTCCATGTAGGTGTTGATCACTCTCTTTGTCCTTGTAATGTTTCTATAATGTGTTATGTAGCATTTGAATGACTGTCTTTTCAACCTATAGCAATTGATATTGGAGTTGTCTCTTACTCTACTTCATTCATGCCTAACATTTATTTACATGTTTATTTTTGTAGAAGCTCTCTCCATGCTTGGTGCAACGGTTCCTCAGATTTGATCATGTAGCCAATGTTGATCATTTTTTATGAGATATTCCTTTACTGAATCTTCTGTAACTACCTGAATATGTTGTAATAAACCAAAAGGTTTCATGTTGTATGGACATGTCCGTTTGATGGTTTTGAACCAAAAGGTTTCATACCAAGATAATATTTCCCTTTAATATCTCATGGTCTTCATCTGTAGTTGCACATGGAAACAAAGTTGTTAGTTTTAAAATATTTTCTTCAGCTTCTTGTCCTTTTTTGCTTTCTGATCTTTATCATTGTATATCATTGAGTGTGTAGCAATCAATACTAGGAATAAGGCTTCAGATTATCCATTGTTCTATCCCAAGACTAACATTATTTTCCACTCTTTCTTGCAAATACACTGAGGATGTGGGGCCCACTCTTCAATCAGGACGTGAACTCACAACAGTCCACCATTAATAGGCAATGCCAAATCTCTCCTTATTCCTCCTAGTCTTGAATTCTATGCATTGTATCTTTCTCTTTCATATTAGTTTAGGAGCTCCATGACATGTGTGGTTATCTTTTATATTCCTCTTTTCCTCTTTTGCAAATGAAAAGAATAAATAAAAAGACCTTGTATTTGTAAAATGTACTTGAAATATTTTATTTAAAGATTGTTGCATCATCTGTAATAATCCCCTTCATGAATGAAAATAAAATGATCTTTCTTTCTGTACATTTGTTCTCTTTTTAGTTTACAATCTGCACTCTTACTTTAATTTAAAACATAACAGTTGAAACTTAAAAGTTTAAAATGAATCAAATGTACCTTAACTTAGTTAAACAACTACCCATCTCTGCCAATTTGAGCTGGATGCAAAAAATTATAACATTTCTGGTGACATCTTAGGGGTGTTTGCATGCTAAACAATTCAGAATAGCTACCTTTTGCATATCCATTGGGCACAGAGTCCACTTTGACTTTGAAAACTTAGAAGAGTGAACCTTCTCAAAATTAAAACTAAAAATGCACACCTGCTAAAAATAGAAACACACCAAATTGATACAAAACTGAAACTAAAAATATCAATATTGTACTACCTTGTAATTGTATGGATCAATGTTTATGATATGAGGAAATAGAAAAAAAATACTCTTGATGTGATGAATAATCATCCATTCCATTATGATGTTGTCCAATTGCAATGTTTCAGTTTCTAGCACTACTACACAACTGAAAATTGAATGCGAATGTTGTTGCAAATCACCAAGATGACAAAAAGGATTTGTTTATGATGTAGGGAAGTGAATTAAGATTAATTCCCTATATTATGGACACTTTTTTTTGTCATTATGATGGGGTACAACCATGTTCTCCTTATTTCTACTAACATATTGAAAGCAACTAACGACAAACTAACTAAAACTTGTGCGAAATTGCACTTATTGAAATCTAAACTAAAAAACTAAACTATCCTTGTTGGGATCGATTATACAGATATAATTGAATATATTTTAAGTGCTTCAATTTTATTACTTCGGTCTCATCAAAGATAAGTGGTAATGTAATTTAGAGGCGATAAGAATGGGATTCATTTCTATTTCGCAAGGAAGAACAATTGTGGAGTTGCAAAATAACAGTGATCACTATATTGTACTAAGGAAAATATGAACATTGTGAAATAGAGAAGTGATCATTATTTTTCATAATGAGGTCTAGAAGCTTTGCAAAATAGAGACGCATTTATGTTTTCCCAGACAGAGTACAACACTTCCGAATAATGAGGTGGCAACTCATTAAGTGAGATCACTACACTCGCACAAATGTTTTAAGACTTTATGTGGATTCCATATTGTTTTGTGTTAAAGAATGACATGAAGCGATGTGGAAAGTTGGTGATGTGAAAAAATTGGGAAGCTTTATTAGTTCAAATCTTGAAGGGAGAAGTGCCTAAATCAGTAAGTGAGATTTTTGAACTTTCTGTCAGTTTCTTTTCAAATCAACAGTATGCCTAGGAGGAAGAAAGAAGTAATAGTAGATGATACTATGATTCACCCACCTCAATATACATTATTGAAAGTATTACCTAATTCAAAAGACATAGGCATCAAGGGTTTGTTATCGGATGCATGGGTGGGGTGTAGAGACTCCATCATCCCAGTTTATGGTAGGTCTCTCTTTTGGTCTTTCTATACAAAGAGAAATGATAGAATCCCACTCTGTAACTCTTGGAGATTGGATATGGCTAAGGTAATTTTACTGAATGTTTTTAATAATGTTGAATTAATTGGTTCCCTAGTGACTCGTTATAAACCTAAGACCGGGATTGTGAGGAGAGTAGACATGAATCCACTCTTAGTCATTTCAAATGATATGATACAATAATGTTTTGGGTTGAACACTCAAGCCCTCACCAAAATAGATAGGTGGAATTGAATAAGGTGATCAATGCGCTCTACCTTAGATTGGCAGAATAGGATAAGGAAATTTAGAGGTTAAAAGGAACTAATCAATCTTGGTCCCTTGAGATCTATAGGAGTGCTTCAAGTATGCATGCCTTTAAGACATGTTTTTCCATTAGTATGCAAAGGAAAATAGTTTTGAAACCATCGGTAACACCAACACCGAAAGTCAGGTTAGTGCAACCCAATAGAAAAGTTCAAGCAAACCCAACGACACAATGCAACCCAAAAATGTTACAAGGGAACCAGATAGAGTAACCCAATAGAGAAAACCCGATAGAGGAACCCGACAAGCAGATTACAGTGCAAACTGACAGAACATATGATAGAGGAATCTGATAAACCAAAGAGAAACCCGAGCACCAGTCTACCGAGAGATAGTTAGAATCCTGAGAAATGTAGATCTGAATTCCACGTCAGAGAAAACACTTGTGTTTTATATTTAGCTTTTCTATTAGCTTTAAATCCATTTCTTTAGGGACAAGAAATGTAATTGTAATTTTTTTAATCAGTCTAACTGATTAGAAACATGCAAATTAGGATATCAAGGTCAAGTTGTAAACCTTTGATCATAGAGTTATCATTGTATACATGAAACTAATATAGGTCAAAATCATTGTATAAATAGATATGTAATTTATCAGAACACTTGTGTGTGATGATGATTGTAGCCAAGGAGCACATCTATGGATCAGACTAAGAGTTTTATGCAGAAGAACTTCCAAGGATGAAATCCATTATCAAGAACAAGAACCAAGGCTACTGAGAAGAACAAAGGTATTGATCAATCACAATAGGTGATAAATATACTTGTAATCTTTATTGGATCTGTAATCAGAAATTGTAGATTGCATATACTCAGGCCATTGAATATTTTTGAATACATTCTACCAAGTGTAGCAAATAGAAGAAATCCTTCTGAAAGGTGGATTTAACAATCCTTTGTAAATCTCTTAACTGAGTGCACACTAAATAGTATTGCTAAAGCTCTTAACAGAGTATACCTTAACCAGTCTCTACATAATACTCCTAACAGGGTAGATCATTAGAAGTGATCAAAATTGTAAGCCTTAACCGACCCATTCCATTCTATAGATAGAGAATCTTTGTGGGTTTCATCCCCACCACAATTTTTACCTTCTAATAGGGGTTTTCTGCATTACCAAATCCCGTGTCATGTGTCTATACATTTCATGAATGTTTCTATAAATTTTTTACATGCTTATTGAGTTAATGAATCAATATAACATACACAAAGATAAGATAGCATACATGGCTGGTAATACAATTGATTACAAAAGGATAAAGGTTAATTGATAAAAGTTTTGAGGGTACTGATTCAGCCCTCCCCTCTTAGTACACCATTCCATTGTTTCCAACAATTGGTATCAGAGCTAGAACTCTTATTTGGAAAAGTCTAAAGACTTAAGAGAAAAGATCATACAATGGAAAGGTACAAACTAGACAAGAGTATTGAGAATCAGAAGTTAGAGATATAGATCTTCTATGAACAATATAAAGAAGGTAGAATCAAGATGAGACAGTTGCTGGATGAAAGAAAGATTATGGCATCTCACTGTAATGAAACAAACTATCATGAAGAAGAGATACCTAATTTATTTGAGTCTTTGGGATCTACATCAAGAAAAGCATCAGACACATCTGAAGAAAGCATCACAAGCTTAAATACAATCAATAAACATTTGGTTGGACAAGTGAAATCACTGCAAATCGATCAAGAGACACAGATGGTAAGAATGATTGAGGTTATGCATAATGCTAGACAAGCTTACCAAGAAATAACACTAGCTATTGATGATAGAAGGAAGATTACTGAAAAGCTACAAGAGAAAGAGTCATAAATACAAAGACTTACAGAACATCATCATGAGATCACCAATTAGATTATTCTTATGAGTCAGGAGGAAAACCAAATGAACATAGAACTGAATGGAAAGCTAGAAGCTATTGGTGAGCTAAGAGAAGAAAATGAAAGACTAAAGCATGAGGTGAGAATTCAGCAACAACACAATGACATGATCAAAAAAGCTGAAGAAAGCACCAAAAGGATGCATGATTTTCTGGATGGAAAAAGAAGAGTCAACAACAATACTAGACTAGGGTATACCAAGAATGGAGAATCACCATAACAAGCTGATCCAAAGAATGTCTACACAAATCCAGGACCAAGAAAGCAGTCATGCAATCACTATGGAAAACCAAGCCACACATCAAATGTTTGTAGGAGAAAAATAAAAGGTATTCCTAAATCCACACCTTCATTCATAGGAATTTGTTATAAATGTAACAAGAAAGGACATAAACCATATGAATGTAAATATGAGGTGAAACAACCAAAGAAGGAAACCTACATGGAAAAATAATGTCCTACTTGCAAAATGCATGGGAACACATCTCTTGAATGAAGGAAGAAGAAAAGGCAAGTATGGAAGCCTAAAGAAAATGAAACTGCCTATCAACCAAAAAGAGTCGGTAACTCATACGTTTCGGATTAAAACACTTGGGAAAACTGCACAACATGTGGAAGATTTGGACACATAGATGAAAAATGCATGAGAAAATGGATGAGAAAGTCTAGGAGATGGAATAACCCCGGAATGACATGCTTACACTATCATAAAGTTGGTCATCTAAGCAAGGACTAAAGAGACTGAGTGATAGAGACCAACACCTTTGCCAATGGAAATACCATTGAAGACACTAGGAAGATGAGAAACAAAATGTGGAGGAAAGCTACAAACATAAATGATGCTAGAAAAGGCAATGCAAATGGTGACACCTTATCTAATGGATCTGGTGACATCACCACCCCCACCTAAGATGAACAAGTAAGTATGAAACTGTACTATACTAAGTTATACTTTACATCAGTTCCATTATACATAGTTAAAAATGCCAAATCATCATGATTAAAGATGCACTATGGTATTAATTTTTATGATTCTATGAATTCAATCTCATCGGTTAATGCATATCAAAAAGCATCAGTTAACATACAAAAGCTAAGTTTTCAAAGCTTACCGAGAATCGTCGGTGTACATGTGAAAACCAGGTTAATCAATGTAACCTGAGACTCGTTGATAATAAAAAAAAAATCATTGTTGTCTTTGCCAGATATCGAGATCCGTTAGTAAATGTGTGAAAAGTTGAATAAGTTGACACTTGCCCCGAGCATCGCATTTTCATTGATAAAAAAGTTGGCATGTAATCTGAGCAACTCCATCTTCGACACCTGACAAGTGGGTAGAGCATTAATTGTGCCACTTAGGGAACCATCTATAAATAGGGTGATGAAAGAGCTCATTATTCACAAAGTGTGTTAGAACAAAGAAGCAGAGTGAAGAGCGAAACTAGAGCGACTAGATTTCAGAGCACCCCAAGTAGATTCATGACATACAGATTCTGAAAAAATAACAGATATCAGAAGGTTGAAGTAAGTAACAAAGATCACCGAGCTTACTGTTTTGTTTTACATAAAGCCATAAATTTACGTAAATGATGACAACCACGTCTCGCACTTCCAAGTTTAAAAATGCCAAGGATAAGAAGGTTAACCTCATCAAGAACACTACATGTGAGGAACCTCATTATAAGTTTTGTCTAGAGGTTGCATCTCAACCCGACAATGCTGGAGCTTTTCCAACAATACCACCTAGGGTTTTACTGATTGAGGATGTTGGATCCTACATTCACTGTAAGATTGCTGAAATTAGAGACCTGGAAGTTGAGCAAGCGTACAAGAATCTATGCGCAGACAGGAACATCAAAGAAGAGCACAAACATATCAAGGTGAAAGGGCTGAAAAATGCCCTAATGTTTCTGAGGGAGTTTAAGACCGAATAGATTCGGGTATTACTGAGTAGAGTGCACGACCAAAAAATGTGGCTAGATGAGCCAAAACAGATCACCAAAGATGTGATACACGTTGTGACCGGTTATCCTATAACCAAGAAGTTCAAGGCACTTAAACACCCTCCTCACCCCGAGATTGAGAAAATGACAGGTGCAGTATGGGATAACAAAGCATTAAAGGTTAAAACCACCAAAGATCCAGAACTAAAATTTGGTGCATGTGTGCTAGGCTACAAGTTCTACTAGAGAAATAGGTTAAACAACATTTCATGTGGAGAAACTGACACTGCCCATAAGATAGTAAAGAAGGGTCTACAATTGGACTTATCTGAGCTTCTAATGAAGCAATTGGAGGAGTACATGAGGACAATCAGGACTGCAAAGTCTAACTCATGTAAGTCTGGTTCACTTATAATGTGCATATTTTTTTATTTTCAAGAATCCTTCCCATCCATAGGAAATGTCAATTGGGATACTTCCTGACCAGTGACCATACAAATCAGTGAATACATAAAGTCACTAGGTGATAACTTTGTATCAGTTATGGATTAATACTTTACTGGTTTTAAGGAAAGAATGAGGATTCCAGAACATCTAGTAGAAAAGTATAAGATCGATATATGTTTTATGGTGGACACTTATTACACCTATATCAAGCTAGTTGTACCAAGGACAACATGGTTACCACCACTTGAATATGAGGTCAACATAGATCAAGCCACCAATGCCATTGAAGCATTGATAAATGAACCATTGGACAAGTCACAACCTAGGTTTGGAACCTATGAAGAAGCCAAGGAAAGAATAAAAATAGGCTTAGTTGTGAAAAATATTGATAAGAAGAAGGACAAAATGGTCAAGACACTAAAGAAAAGTTGTCGGTAAATGATGAGGAGTCTGAAAAAAATGATGACATCGAGGGACAGTATCCCATCAGTGAAGAAGAAAATTTGAGTGAATTAGAATCCACAGAGTCTGATGCACCACCACCACCACCAGAAAAGAAACCTAGGACTACTGCTGCATCTAGGACTAGAAGTCAGACAACAAAGGATGCAAGTCCTTCACCGATCAAGAAAGGACAAGTAAGGACATACAAAAGAAAGCATCAAACAGGGAAAAAGGCACCAACAAAAAGAAGAAAGTTCCTCGGAACTAAGGAAGACATAGAGGATACTGAACAGGATGAAAAACCTGTTAAGAACTAGTTCCCTACCACCATTGATAAGGTATGTGCATCAATTATTAAGTCAGGTTCAATAACTGACCCCAATTTAGAAAATGGATAACTCTAGACCCCGAGGACCAGAACAAGATAGACGAGGCAATCATCACAATGATGAGCATATTCAAATATGTACCAATACAATTTGAAGATAAGAAGCCACAAGAAATTATGAATAGATTGTCAGAAAGGTGGAAATATGCACTAAAGGAAGAGAAAAAAATAAGGGAAAGAGTCCTAGTTTCAGTTATGCCACCTAAATCTAAGATAGAGGAGATTGAAGAAATGATGAAGTTGCAATCCAAAAGGTTCTCACAAAAATTAAGAGCCTACAAAGTGCTTCAAGGACATCTAATTGAGCTTGATAGAAAAAGTGATGATGAATGGAGAAAGATACTTGATGTACCTAAAAAGGACACAAGTCCTGAGCCACAATTAGCTCTTATCGACAAGCCACACAATGAGGAAGATCATGCTAAACCGAGCCCAGAGCACATTCTAATAGATGATACCGAGGAAGTTAATAAAGAAGCATTGAACACAAAAGCTAGTAAGGATATGGATACTGCAGATGAAACATTCCCCAATATTACTATCATTGACATTACCAGAGCACATCCTGTAGATGAGGTAAAGTAAGATGAAGATATCACTGTTGCCCCAGACCAAACCCAGGAATGGGACACAACAATAGATGCTACACAAGTGAATATAATGGGCTAACTGTCATTGTTAATACAAGCTATTAACATAATCTCACAAAAGGAAAACTCACCCGAGCTTGATGCAACCATACCTGAAGATAAGGGTAATGATGAACAGAAAGATACAACTGATGAACATAATGTAGTGGATGGAGAACCAAAAGAAACACATGGAGATAAAAAAGACAAAGGTGAAGAAGAGAAGAAAGATGATGCTACTCCTAAGGATACTGAAGGAGATGTTGCAAATAAACCAAAGGTTGATGTGGAGACTTCCACACCCACCCGACAGGCAGATACCGAGCAGTAGGAAAAATACATGACACCACCAAAGCCTTCATCAAGTACATCTGACCAAGAAAAGGATCTTTCTATGGTGCTACACTCAAGTGCTTCCCATACAATATCCAAGAAGAAAAAGAAGAACAAGAAAAACAAACTACAAGTTATACTAGATGAAATAATAGAGATACCAAAATGTGATCCAACTACATTGGATTATGAATCTCTAAACGAGTATGGGGAAATATGTCAACAAAAAGCTATGCAAGAAAATATTAGGAAGGAGCACAAGGAATAAAAAGTGCTACAAATTACAAGGGACATATTAACATAGATTGTTCCTGACATAGATGTTGATCACAATGCCCTAATCCTTGATCAATTTACTGTTCTTATCGACACCATCCAATCACAAAATATGGATGCAGAAAAAGTAATTGAAGAACAAGCAAAGTAGAAGTACCAGTATAAATTAACAGAGAAAATCAGCCAATAAGTGGTAGAGAACAAGGTGAAGCTATTTGAAAAAGTAAGTGATTTAGAACCTATCATTTCAGAAGCAATAACCTTAGTTCAAAATTTAAGCACATTAGAGAAATTCACTAAGGAAAATAGTGAAAAGATTGCACAAATAGATGCAAATCTTACATATAGTGCTCAAATTCTCTCAACAATAGACAATGCAATACAATTGCATTATGCAAAGGTAATGGAAGCTAAGAAGTTGAGACTTCAACTCAAAGAGGCAGAATCAAAGTTAAGGGTTAAGGTAACCAAGCTACAGGCTCTACTCTTACCGAATCTGACACTACTGCAGAAACATATGACAATGGAAAGGCAATTGATAGGCACCCCAGAGATGTCTGTCACCGACAACATCTATGATATGCATGCCAGGATCACATTAGAGAAAATGGCACTTGAACACCTATAGGATAAATGAGAGAAGATGATGGAGGACATAAACAACTCTCACTCCCACATTTTTGACAAGTTGTAAGTCATTACACCTTTTCCCTTACTATCAAAAAAGGGGGAAAATGATATGTATAGGAGGAAATTGATAGGGTACAAAGTGGAAAATTATAGGTATAAAGGAGATGATAAGTGTACATACATATACTATACCCGCATAAACATAGGGGGAGTCATAAATGACAAAGTAAACACATGGTGTACATTACTAAACATGTTAGTATTTTGCACATATAAGTTTTTGATACTAATGTCAAAGAGGGAGATTGAAGACATGTTTTTCCATTAGTATGCAAAGGAAAACAGTTTTGAAACCGTCCGTAACACCAACACCAAAATTCAGGTTAGTGCAACCCAATAGAAAAGTTCAAGCAAACCCGACGACACAGTGCAACCCGAAAATGTTACAAGGGAACCCGACAGAGTAACCCAACAGAGAAAACCTGACAGAGGAACCCGAAAAGAAGAGTATAATGCAAACTGACAGAGCATATGACAGAGGAACCTGATAGACCAAAGAGAAACTCTAGCACCAGTCTACTGAGAGACAATTAGAATCCTGAGATATGTGGATCTGAATTCCACGTCAGATAAAATACTTGTGTTTTATATTTATCTTTTCTATTAGCTTTAAATCCATTTCTTTAGGGACAAACAATGTAATTTTAATTATTTTAATCAGTCTAACTGATTAGAAACATGCAAATTAGGAGATCAAGGTCAAGTTGTAAACCTTCGATCGTAGAGTTATCATTGTAATATGTGAAACTCATATAGGTAAAAATCATTGTATAAATAGATATGTAATCTATCATAACACTTGTGTGTGATGATGATTGTAGCTGAGGAGCACATCTATCGATCAGACTAAGAGTTTTGTGCAGAAGAATAACCAAGGATGAAATCAGTTAGCATGAACAAGAACCAAGGCTACCGAGTAGAATAGAGGTATTGATCAATCACAATAGGTGATAAATATACTTGTAATCTTTATTGGATCTGTAATCAGCAATTGTATATTGCATATACTTAGGTCATTGAATATTTTTTACTAGATTCTAACAAGTGTAGAAAATAGAAGAAATCCTTGTGAAAGGTGGATTTAACAATCCTTTGTAAATCTCTTAACCAAGTGCACACTAAATAGTGTTGCTAAAGCTCTTAATAGAGTAGACCTTAACTAGTCTCTACATAATACTCCTAACATGGTAGATCATTAGAAGTGATCAAAATTTTAAGCCTTAACTGACCCCTTCCATTCTGCAGATAGTGAAGCTTTGTGGGTTTCATCCCCGCCGTAGTTTTTACCTTCTAACAGGGGTTTTCTGCGTTACCAAATCTTGTGTCATGTGTTTATACATTTCATGAATGTTTCTATGATTTTTTTACAAGATTATTGAGTTAATGAATTGATATAACATACACAAAGATAAGATAACATACATGGTTGGTAATACAATTGATTACAAAAGGATAAAGGTTAATTGATAAAAATTTTGAGGGTACTGATTCACCCCTCCCCTCTCAGTACACCATTCCATTATTTCCAACATGCCTTATGACAAACAACATGATAAGTCCCAAGGAGATATAGAAGAGATGGTATCTACCAGAATAAAATGAAAACCCTCAACGTATTTATTTGCTACTTTGGAAAAAGTCCTCTCCTTCCGAGTGAATCTTGTGATTTGAAAGTGAAATGATGTGTATGAAGGATATTGCTCACTGAATGAGATTTCTGATAATTTTAGGAAAAATAAACCACTATTACATGATTTGGCTAGAAGATGGAAACACTCTTCCTTCAAAATAACTCATATTTGTGGTGTGATACATCGAGATCCTGATGCTCCTGCTAACAATAAAAAGACTAAGAAAATCATTGTGTTTGAGGAGTTGGACTACATTGTACATGAGGAAGGTAGGATAAAAGAGAAATTGTCATCATTCAACACATTCAAATGTGAGACAGTTCCTGAATTTATAGAAAAGGAGGGACACGTTAAAATCTTGGAGGAATGGAAAATTGAATACCAAAATATGGTCCCTAGAATTCTTGAGCATTTGAAGGAAGACAAGAGTTTTTCTATAGACAAATTAAACATCTTCCTTGATAGATTCATTATCCTAGATGAAATATTCTCCAATTTCATAAACGAGGCTCGAGCTATCACCCAGAAAAGATGAAGGGAGTATCTCTTCTGCCTACTTGATATCATGCATTTTCAATGGTCGTCACATGCACAAATTTCAGACTGGGTCAAAGAATACTTGGGACCAGCTACAAGATAATGAAGTGAACAAATATGTTCAAAGGGTTACTCCACATGCAGCATGAGTTGTTTCTTTTTTTTCTTTTTTTTCTTGATTGTAAGTTTTTGTTTACGTTTGGTTGATTAGGATTAGTGTTAGTTTTGAAGTGTTGTGCTAATGTAAACGGTTGGAAGTTTTTCGCTTCCCCTAATTTTGGAGGGGAAACCACCACCGTCGTAGATATAAATTAGATTCAACTGAAGGTAAACTATCTCAATTATACTTACTCTTTTTAATATCAATAACATATACCCTATTTTCTTGTCTAGTTGCATACAAATTTTTGTTCTGTGTTGTTGTTGAATCTTTTCCCTATATCATAATGAATTCTAAGATTGATTATCACCTTCAAAATTGTGCACACAGGTAAATTAATTGGATATAAATATGGAAAAAATAAGCAGTGATTGTGAAGTGTTGTACTATTGCTACTAATCTGCTTGGTTCTCCCAGAAGGATTAAATTCAATCAGATTGATGTTCAAAGTTCAACTTGTTTTGCATTAATAGGATTGGTTGATTGATGATACATTTGCAAGGAATACAAATTGTTGTCTTTTAGAGTAGTACGTGGTGATTTCGTAAGACTCTGACTCTTTTCCCAATTGGATAAGGGACTGACCTTTATATATCTAAGGAGTGTCAAAGGTATTCAAAATTAATCATTACCTTTCATTTTGAGTTTGTAAGAAATAGTTATTAAGTAGATAGTAGAAGTTGTTTGTTTAGAGACCGTTTATAAATTAAGGGATCATCTCATATTTGTTATTGTATTTTAAGTTCATTCCATCTTGAAATTTAGAATCAAGAGAGAGATTGTATTTTCATCTACTATAAAAAGCATCAACTTGGGAGAAAGTTGGTGAAGAGGTTTACCCAGCTTGGTCCTACTGAGCCTAAAGTGCAGAGGGTTCCAATCAAGTTTGATTGACCTTGTCAGTTGGCCAAATCTTCTGAAGAGTTTGAGACTAAAGCTTGGCATACTTTCAAAACTTTCCAATCTGCTGATTTGGGAACCAACAATCCTACTCTAAACCATTGATATATTAATGAATCAAATGAAACCATTGACTGGTTTATGAAAATAACAACCTTTTCTTTCGAGTTTTAGATTCTTCACAAATTTGAAAAAATAGTTGCAACATGATAGAAACATGCAAAACATTGAGACAATTGTTGTATAATTACTCCAAGAACAAAAGTAATGAGGCCTACCTCCTCATTTGGATAAGAAATGTTGAGGTGTATAAACAAGATGAGCATAATTATCCTCAATCAAAGTGTTAGGATAGGGTAGAAACTTGTCCTCTTCTATCCCGGTGTCCTCCATCCTAGACAGATGCCTTATAGGGAATCCGTTTGAGATGACAAAATTTGAGGAAAAGAAATTTATCTCATCTCTATAATTTGCTACTCCCACATACTACTGATTTACTTTTTATGTCTTCAATGCATCTCTTAGAGCTATGACCTCTAACACTTCCCTTTGAAAGTATTCATAAACTAGCTGTTCAATATATGATACTTCAACCTCAAGATATGAACCAAGTGTTTCCTTTGTATCCCAAAACTGCTCTTCAAATTCACAATCTGAACAAAATACATCTTATGTATCCCAAAACTTCTCCTCTTCAATGTCTTGTTGAATCCTTTCCAAGATACTATAGACTATTTCATCATTGCAACTCTCTAATTTTTTTTGTTATGTATTTTTCCCTCAGATTAGTAAATGGTAATCCTCTTCATTTTCATCAACACAATCAGGTAACTCAAAAAATAAATCACCAACTATTTCATCATTATGTTAAACATAATTAGGTAACTCACAAAACAAATAAAAAATAACCTCATTAGTTTGGTCAATATAATCAGACAATTCACCCAAAAAATCAATAAGATCCTCACTAATATAAACATGTACATCATCTAGAACTTGCGAATTTTCTTTCCTAATCTCCTTTACCTCTGATAAAAAACCAGATTCATAATTTCTAATAACTTTTACAATCATGACATCATGTGAAAGATCTATCTTGGTATGCTCAAACATTTTTCTTTGTTGTCCTAAAATCTAATAAGTTGGAATATCATTGAATCCTAGAGATTGTACTATGATTGGGGAATGTTTCTCTTGAGGTTCTGAAGCTTTCATAAGTTTCTTATATGGGGTTATTTGTTCAAGAAAAGGTTCACAAAATCTTTGGAATACAAACATAAGAGGTTCCTCCATTATATGATCCCGAGGATTCAAAAAGCTTGGAATTGTAGACTTAGAGTAATCAAGAGACCTACCTTGAATTAAGCTTGGGATTTTGACCTTGTAATCTCCTATTTAGCAAGTTTAAGTCTCATCTCCACCTCTTTTGTAGCTAATTATTGTTCAAGCCTTTCTTCAAATTGCCTCTTCTGCATTTCCTATTGCCGACCTTCTATTAAAAAAGCTCAATTTTGTGCCTTAGCAACTTATTGTTTTGTATTTACAACCCTTTCCTTTAACTTGATAGTGGCTGTAATAGGTTCAAAATTCTAAAAAAAATTCCTTGTAAAAAGATAGCATGACAAAAAACTTCACTTTCAAAGTTCATCAAAACCACAGGAGATGCATTTTGACCATTTTGAGAAACTTTCTCTGGAATCCTGTAAGGTGTATTCTGTTGTGATTTCTTACTTTTTTAAACCATAAGAGCTTGAGCTCTTTTCAATAAATCCTTTTGATAGTTTAGTCCATAAATGTTTCCAATTATAGGTAAAACACCGATAGTTCATCAAAACCACAGGAGATGCATTTTGACCATTTTGAGAAACTTGCTTTGGAATCCTGTAAGGTGTATTCTGTTGCGATTTCTCACTTTTTTGAACCATAAGAGCTTGATCTCTTTTCACTAAATTCTTTTAATAGTTAGTCCATAGATGTTGCCGATTACAGGTAAAACAATAATTTTATTCTTGCGTCCTATTGTTTTACACAAGGACCAACTCTTTTGAATTAATGGGTAAAAGCACAATAATCTATCACCCCTGAGGACAATTTTGGGTGCTCATTCACGTCATACTCGGCTGAGTCAAACTCGGCCCAGTCTAACTCGACCGAGTTTTCGTGGCACCGAATGGCGCCTACGTGGCCAAGTCGGCTCGTACGCAAGCCAATGGGAGGGAAAGTAGGACTCAGCCGAGTCTGACTCGGCCGAGTCCCACTCGATCGAGTCTACCTAGGTGGCATGCCATGTGGCAGCCAAACCTCAAAAAACATAAAAAATCCAGAAGTTTGCACTTCTGCTGGTTTTTTCTCTGCTCAAACTAGACAATGTCAAAAAACTAAAAGTGCCCTTTTCTAGATCTCAAAACTACGATTATTGAGATATAAATTTTATATTGTTTCGAATACAAAACATTGAACAAATTCATTAAAAACTACATGTAGGTTATTAAAGCTTTCAGAATTCATTGCTTCGGATAATATAAAAAAATTCTAAATGAATTCATAAAAATTTTAAAATCATAGATAACACTAGAGAAGAGAGTCATCTTCAATAATATGTAATTTATTTTATTTTTGGTATAGTTTTGATAGGATAAAAATGGCGGGAGACAAAAACTGTTGAT
>MU225019.1:3781242-3792948 GCA_018584345.1 Thuja plicata | reverse complement strand
CATCTAAAACATATTATGAAATTGGAGGAAAAAACAATGATTTACTTATAATTATTTGGCGGGAAGTAAACTCCCTGATTTACAGTTTTTTTAGAAAATAAAAAATAGACCTAAAAATTTCAAAAAACATATTAATTTTGGTTCAATTTTTTTAAAAAATATTATAGGAATATAATTCATCCTATTTGACACATTTCATCAGTTTACATAATCTTCAAATTCTCAATAGAAATGTGACTTTTATGCCCTTGAAGTTTTACAGTTTTGGTGTTGTTGTCCCTTTCCTTTGTAAAAGGGTGACAGATTATTGTGCTTTTACCCTAATTGGAATCTTACGGTTATAAAGCTAATTTGACCTTTAATTTAAACCCCTATCTTGTACCTAATCATCAATTTGATAACTAGGTCTATTTGACTTATCTGGCGCTTGCAATGTCCTGGTAACTTGATCCTATTTTCTTTATACATTAACTAACATGTTACCAAAAGTCTAGAATATGCTCTTTATCTCTAAAATCTCTTGGGATGATGGTGTAACAACATTTTTTTTGGTTTCTATCTGGTTTTTAGAGGCTAGAAATGATGGGGCAATAACTATGATAGGTGGTATAATAGGAATAACTAGTTGTATCTCAGCAAGGTATGACATTGGAGGCCTAGGTGCTATCTTACCAGCCATAATTAGGCAATTATCAACCTTTATGGAAATTTCATAGGTTTTTGGTAAATTTGTGCCACCCATTGACTGAATCATAACTAAAATACTACTTTCAAGAGCTTTAAGATAATGCAAAAATTAAAGATTGGCATATGGCCTTACCGAAAATGGAGTTCTATCCCATGCCCTTTGAAACTTGTGATTGAAATCTCTCATGTACTCATGCTCCACTCACTTTATTTTGGTCAACTACTCCAGTAAAAAGAGATTATCTAATTTATCCTCAAAATGAGTGCACAAAAGAGCACCCAATTGATCCCAATTTGTAATGGAACAAACATGCAAACTTTTGAACCATGCAAGTGCTCTTCTTTTAAATGAGGTTGCCAGGAATCTAATTGTGACATTCTGCTCTGTTACATGATTTAGTCCACATAAAGAAGCCACATATATGATATGATCAACTGGTGTAGTCATATATTCTCCTATGAAATTTGGAACACTTTTCAAGGCATCCACAACTATATCATTTTATTGTATCAAATTTAGGGGGTTGCCCTTATCAAACTGAACAAAAGCTAGATTTCAAGACTGGATCATTGAGGCTACCTAGTTTTTACTTTTTCATATGTTATACTCATTGAATCTCGAAACCAAAAGTAAAGAGTTGCTAGATGCTAGAAATAATACCTTCTTGAAGGCTAAAATCTACTATCCACACCAAAAAGCCAACAAATATGTAGCTCAAACGAACTGAAAATTAGTTCATGTCCCACCTGACATTGCCAAAAACTGTTGTCAATCAGGATTGCGCCTATAGAAGGATATGGAATCTAGCTATACTATTGGAACTTGGAACATAGAAACACTCCCAGGATATGGGTATCCTATGGCGAGAGTGAATCTCTAGGATTGAAAGATCGGTTCCTTAACGATACTCACCTATACTATATTTGAACGAGGAAAGGGATAGAAGGATGTACGTGTGAAAATAGAAATATAAAACTAAAAGGTGATGCATCGATATAGTAATCTTACTTGCAACCAAAAACATCATTGGATCATTCATTAAAGACACTTCAAAATCACAAACTCAATTAGACATACCCTGCAAAATTGACTCATATGACAGGTCCTAGTATTCTAATATTTGAAGAGGAAAACACTAATGTTTTCTTAGTTTCAACATTAAAATGTAAGACACAATCACATATATGCACCATGGGATATCAAATTTTGCATTAAACACTAAAAGGATATTGATTAAACAAAAGTGAAAAAATAATATTGAATCAAATCACTCACAAGCAATGTTGGACACAGAAAAAAAATGGAGAAGGAATCAGTCTTTGTATATGAATAATCAGGAATTATGATACAAGTTATCCGGTGTCCAATACAATCTGCCAATATTTGCAAGACGAAAAGTAATGGCGAAAAGTTGGAACCCCCCAAAAATGAGCTCAAAACAAGATATAGATCTAGAATCATGAGGGTTCATATAGAAGAGGAAAACAAGGACAAAGAGGAGTCAAAATTACCGTAACATGCATTCGACAACCTCAAAAATATCCTAGACCTGAGTCCAACTCATGAAGCTCCAAATCAATCAAAATTGTCTCAACACTGCCCAAAATGAAGCAAAAACTATGTAGTTGGATGCAACTGAAAATCCCTCCAAACAAGGGTAAGTGATAGTAAATAAGTGTAACTGCTCCAAAAGGCCTCTCAAATGACATGCAATTGAAAATGAAGTCAAAATAGCGTCAAAATCATTATAAACTCCTCAAAATTGCCTCACTAAATCTGAAAGAAAATAAAATCCCCTCTCTGGCCTATATGCACATTTGCAAGAAAGAAAACACCCTTTAACCAATGAAAAATAGACTCAGAGTCATGTTGAACTTCATCTGAACTACCTCTAAGAATATGTCTTTTATAATTGAATTTAAAATTCAATTTTAATTAAACGGTGTATGATAACACCATTTAATTTGTATTAATTACATTACAAATCATGCAAAAATAAAGATAATCTCTCCATAAAAAATCTATGTCCACTCCTCTAAGACTCATTTGATAAAAGAAATAAGAATAATCATTATATTTAATTAAAGTGATTAAATAATTTCACTTAAAAATATTTATAATTATTATCTTTATTTTATTTCCTCCTAACACATCATTTCTAGAAATAATGCATTAGGATAAAATACTAAAACCATTCTATTAATTCATTAAGGCACATTTATCTTTCATTGAACCTGTGGTGATTGCTAGGGTTAGAAACCCTAAACCAAATTGCAACCCCTTTAGTTTTTGCATTTTTATTTTATCATTTCTCTGCTACCTGGAACTCTCTATCGACAACCCATGGAGGGTTTTATGAAAGCTTTGTTTTGTGAAAATTGGAGATTCTTTGTGGCTTTATTGAGGAATTAATGTAGGTGAAAACATTCTTCTTATATGTATGCCCTCATGTTCCAGCTTTGTCTCTGTAAACGTGGGAAATAGACTCCATCTTTTATTTTGAAAATTCTTAGTTTGTGCTTCTTGTGGCAATTTTATTTGAGTTTCTTGAAAGCTTCATTACCTTTGTAGGCTTTTAAGGTCGCTTCTTCCTGAATTTCCCTTCTTTGTTTGTGATATTTTCTTTGATATGGCATTTAAATAGATAGAAAACAACTCCGTGTAATTTTATTTAGCAAATCTTGAAACCCTGCTACTCTTTATTTGACACTCTTTCACACTGTGAACATGCTTTCATTGTGTCGGTCATGGTCTTAGTCTTTAAACCCAATGTAAATGGTTTTATTTGGAACAAAACTTCATGGTTTCTTCGAAAAGATATGAATCATAATACATAACCATTTCTCACTCATGTAACTATCATTTTATATACATATAGTACCTTGCATCTTGGTGACATTCGAAGATCTCTATTATAATAATACAACCTCTCTTTTGGGGTTTGACTCTTTGTAGCTATTTGTATCTGAAACATTGACATCCATTTTTTGTTGCTTCTTTAATAGAACCATATGCTATTGGGATGAATATGAGGGTCATATGTTTGTTCTTTCACTTCTTGATTGTAGCGACATTGTATCTAATATAGCACCATAATTGTTATCGTATTGTCATGGTTGTTCTTAGTATAGGACATTATGGCATATACATATTGATGTTGCAGTGGTACCACATGGTCACTTTAAATTACTCCTGCACTACAATTTCATAATTTTCTTCTCATTGATGTCCATCCTATTTTTGCTTTGGTCAAACCTCTTAAAGTGACAGGTGTAATAATGAAATGTTTTCTATATTATCATTAGTTTCAAGAGTATTTTCTTTATCAAAATAATAAAATAATCATTGAGATTTCTTTATTAAACTGCAACACTATAATTTCATTGTCCTTGGATTGTATGTTGTCCCCATACTAAACTCCAACACTGTTCTCGTGGTTTGAATTCATATTTTTCTCATTTTTGTTCCCTCTTTCAAATTCATTGTCTCTTTCTTTTACTTGGTTGCTTATAATTGAGGTCTTTAATGATTGACATTAGATCTTAACTATCACTGTTACTAATAATACAAAACATACGGACCTTTTTATTGTTGTTTCATCATTATGGTTTGATTAAATAGCCCATAGTAGTTCTTTTTTTCATTGTTTCAAGATATATATGAAAACATTGGTTTGAACTACTCTCGGATGATCTAATGTGAATTTTTTTTCCTCATTTACATTGTGAGATAACTCTTTTATTGCCCTGTTCTTAATTCCATTGTTACCCTTAGTTATGATTAACTCTACCAACATTTAATATTGACTTCAATGGCTTTTCCCAACTAGTATTTTGTGGCTGATTTTCAACAATGTAGGTTGTCTATTTATCTCTTTTCTATAACTGAACCACCATATCCTTTTGAATTCCTGTAGCATGTTCTTTCATGTTAGATTTTTCCATTTCCATGTAGGTGATCACTCTCTCTGTTCTTGCAATGCTTCTATAATGCGTTCTGTAGCATTTGAATGATTGTCTTTTCAAGTTGTAGCAATTGATATTGGAGCTATCTCTTACTTTGCTTCAATCATATCTAACTGTTCTTTACATGTTGATATTTGTAGAAGCTCTCTCCATGCTTGTTGTAACGGTTCCTTTGATTTGATCCTGTAGCCAATGTTGATCATTTGTTATCAAATATTCCTTTATTGAATCTACTATAGCTACTTGAATCTGTTCTAATAAACCAAAAGGTTTCATGTTGTATGGATATTTCCATTTTATGGTTTTGAACTAAAAGGTTTCATACCAAGACACTGTGTTCTTTTTATATCTTATGGTCTTCATATATAGCTGCACATGGAAACAAACTTGTTAGTTTTAAAATATTTGCTTCAGTTTGTTGTCCCTTTTTTCTTTTCTGATCTTTATCATTGTATATCATTGAGTGTGTAGCAATCAATACTAGGAATAAGGTTTCAGATTATACATTGCTCAGCCCTAAGACTGGCATTATTTTCCACTCTTTCTTGCAGGGACACAAAGGATGTGGGGACCACTCTTCAATCAACATGTGAAGTCATAATAATACACCATTTATTGGCAATGGCAGATCTCTCCTTATTCCTCCTAGTCTTGACTTCTATGCATTGTACCTTTCTCTTTCAGATTTTTTTATGAGCTCCACGACTTTTGTGGTTATCTTTTATATTCTTATTTTCCTCTTTAATAAATGAAAAGAATAAATAAAAAGACCTTGTATTTCAAAAATGTACTTGAAGTGTTTTATGTAAACATTCTTATATTTATCTATAATATTCCCCTTCATGAATGAAAAGAAAATAATCTTTCTTTATGTACGTATGTTCTCTTTTCAGTTTACTTTCTTCACTCTTACTTTCATTTCAAACATAACACTTGAAACTTAAAAGTTTAAAATGAATCAAATGTACCTTAACTTAGTTGAACTACCCATCTGTGCCAATTTGAGCTGGATGCAAAAATTTATAACATTTTTGGTTACATCTTAGGGGTGTTTGCATGCTAAACAATTTGGACCAGCTACCTTTTGCATATCCATTGGGCACAGAGTCCACTTCAATGGCTTTTCCCGGTTGGTATTCTGTAGCTGATTTTCAACAATGTAGGTTGTTTATTTATCTAATTTCTGCAACCGTACCCCCATATCCTTTTGAATTCCTGTAGCATATTCTTTCTTGTTATATTTGTCCATTTCCATGTAGGTGTTGATCACTCTCTTTGTCCTTTTAATGCTGCTATAATATATTCTGCAGCATTTGAATGACTGTCTTTTCAAATTGTAGCAATTGATATTGGAGATGTCTCTTACTCTGATTCATTCATGCCTAACTGTTCTTTACATATCATCTTCGTAGAATCTCTCTCCATGCTTTTTGTAACTGTTCCTCTCATTTGATCCTATAGCCAATGTTGATAATTTATTATCAGATATTCCTTTGCTAAATCTATTTGTAGCTACCTGAATTTGTTCTAATGAACCAAAAGGTTTCATGTTATATGGACATGTCCCTTTGATATTTTTAAACTAAAAGGTTTCATACCAAGGTAGTATGTGCCTTTAATAGCTTATGGTCTTCATCTATAGCTCCACATGGAAACAAATGTGTTTGTTTTCAAGTATTTACTTTAGCTTGTTGTCCTTTTTTGCTTTTCTGATCTTTATCATTTCATATCATTGAATGTGTATCGACCAATACTAGGAATAAGGCTTCATATTCTCCATTTCTCAGTCTCAGGACTGACATGAGTACACTAAGGACATGGGGCCCTCTCTTCAACTGGCACATGAAGTCACAACAGTCCGCCATTAACAGGCAATGGTGGATCTATCCTTATTCCTCTTAGTCTTGATTTCTATGCATTGTACCTTTCTCTTTTAGATTGTTTTAAGATCTCCACGACTTGTGTGGTTAACTTTACGCCGAAGGCATTTTCTATATGAAGAGGAGGAGCTGAATTTTTAATCAATGGATCCAAACCTACCAGAGGCGTGGACGACCATACAAATCATCGTGGCCGTTGCTGCTTTTATTTGTAAGACGGTTGATATTTGTACCAGCTGATTGGGAAATAAATGTGACAGTAATTCACACAACAACACCACAAAATCATTTGGAAGAACAGCCGTAACATGCATATTTAAGCGCAGGAAAGACAAATGGTCCCATCCCAAAAAAAATCATGCCATAATCCAAGCATCAGATTCTGAAAAGGCACCACAGATGGAAGCACTGGTGAAGCTCGTCAAGGAGATCCCGGACATGTACAGATCGTCAAGGATATCTTATATAAATATATACAATTATATAATGTTATACTTCGTAGTACAATCAATTAATTTGACAAAACTTTGGCAAGGATGATCTCTGTCAACATTGTACCATAGAGTAAACAAATAAAAATATTTTTTGTATAATATATTCAACACGTATTCTTATGTAGAGGTGTGCGAATTGGAAAATACATGTAAAATAAGTTTCTCATTTACCTCCATGACAAATCATTATTCCCCACGAAATATGGGCTAGGCATCCGACATGATGCAAAATTGGTGACTTTCAACCAATAATAGCCTATTGGCTCATTATAGTTCTACTTATTATTCAGTATTGATATTTTTAATATGTTTAATTTTTTATTAAAATTTTTAGAAAACTATTTTAGAATTAGATTTTTAGATTTTTAATTATGACATATGATAATAATAAATTATAACTATACATTTCAAATTGTTTATATTATTTGTTATTTTAAATATCTTGATAATTATTTTTTATTATTACTAAATATAATGTAAATAATAAACTAATTGTATTTAATTTTTAGATTTTTATTTTTATAATAGATTTTTATTTCCTTTATCTTCATTTCCATTTGTATTTTTCTTCTCTATTTCTAGTTACCTTTCCTATATCTCTGTCTCAGTCTCTCACACTCCTCTTGTTTTTCCCTCTCTATCTCTATTTCTATTATATAAATGCAATGCCCATAGAGAGAAAATAGGGAAACTGATTATGGATAGGTTTAGGTTCAATTTTTTTCTTGAAGAAAATCATATTATAGTTTTCAGTTTTTAGGGGTTGCTTCCTGCTAAGCCCGCTAGGGAAGATGGATTATTGTGGTCGTGGAATTGTTTCAGGGTTAGTATACTTTTTCTCTTTTATAGTATCATTTGAAGAGTTTAAAATTTCTTTAAACTGTGGACAACCGTCTAATGTCAAAATGAGTTTCATGGATAAAGTAATACGAAAAGTTTCTCATGCAATCCATCGATGTTTGTTCTAGTGCCATGATTGAAGTAGGGAAGCATGAGCTGAAAAGTCCTCAAAAATTTTAGTTCAATTCATAGAATCCTGACAAAAAAAGAGCCCTAAATTGGATCTCAAAGAAAATTGAGCTTTCAAGTTGTATAAATCTAGACAGAAAAACATAAAGAGCCATAAGAAACTGAATACAAGAATTAGAACAGTAGTTCTTGTTCAGAAAAAGGGATAGAGTGGTAGAGACAAAGAGGTAGACAAATACAAAGAAGTAGGGATAGAGATATGGAGAGGGAGATAGAGAAGGAGAGAGAGAGAGAGAGAAAATAGAGAGAAATAGGGATATTTTGGAAGAGAAAGGGATAGAGTTGTAGAGACAGAGAGGCAGAGATGACATATTTGGTGTATGAGAAGATGACATATCTCGAGCTAATGAGTATAAAATACATTTAAAGAGAAGTAGTATTTCACTTATTTAAGAGTTAAATTTTATGTATAATTATGTGTCGACAAGAATTGAATTTTGTTTATAGGTAAGTTGGGAGTCAAATACCTTAGAATTATCCTTGTAATAGTACAAACAATAGGAAAATGGTCTGAATTCATAGTAGTCCTTGGACTACTTGTAAGTTGGGATAAATATAAACCTTTTATCTAAAAAATGTTTCTTGTGTTGATGCTTTGGTAGGTGGATTGAATTCAAGATTCAATTTAATATTTTGGCATGATATTTATTTTATTATAATTTGAATTATTCAATTTTTATTGACTTATTTATTTTGAATTATATTCTATTAGAAATTTTGTCTCTTTGTGTACCATTGCCCAAATCCTCAAGTACTCATATTCTACGATTAACAATTCTGAGATATGATCATTATTCATTGACATAGATTTCTAGAATTTTGAATTATATATAATCATTTCGTAATTATAATGTATAGCAAATATGTATTTTTAATTGTTAGTAAATATTAAGAATAATCAATTCACTTAGGACATATATTTTACAAATTTTTTAAATTAATATTCTAAATAGTGATTATACGCTTAATAAATATAAAAAATAAGATGTGAATAATAGAATTTTAGAGGGAGATGAGTAGAGCAGAGAAAGATATATATTGCGAAGCAGAGGGATATGGAGAGAGAGAGAGAGAGAGAGAGAGAGAGAGAGAGAGAGAGATTTGGCTAGATATGGAAGGGGAGAGGAAGATAGAGATAGAGAGGAATACAGAGTGAGAGGAATGGGATAAAAATAGATAGAGAGATAGAGATAGATTAAGAGGTAAAGATAGAAAGAGATGTAGGGAGATACAAAGAAAGACATAGAGAGGGAGAGATAAAGAGGTAGAGATAGAAAGAGATAGAGATGGTGAGATAGATTGATAAAGAGATATGGAGATATAGAGAGGATGAGATGAACAAAAGGACAAATACTTAGTTGACCTCCCATACGTCGTCGGCGTACCCATTGCACACTAAGGTGCGATTGCTAGTTTATATTCTTCCTTTCCTCATTCGTAAATGGAAAAAAATAAATTAAAATACTTGAAATATTTTATGTAAACATTCTTGCATTTATCTATAATATTCCCCTTCATGAATGAAAAAGAAAATGGTTTTTATTTCTATACATTTGTTCTCTTTTCAGCTTACTACTCTTACTTTCAGTTAAAAAATAACACCTCAAACTTAAAAGTTGAAATGAATCAAATGTGCCTTAACTTATTTGAAAAGCTACCCAGCTCTCCCCATTTGAGGTAAATGCAAAAATTGTTAACAATTCCCTCTCCCCTTTCTTGTTTGTAATGATGGAAGAAGTCATAATTATAAGGATTCATGATGAAGCTACTAATGGTAGATGGAAAGGAATCAAGATCGTAAATTCAATGCCTTATTTTACACACCAAATCATTGTTGACGACACTCTCCTATTCGGTGATGCTACCATTGTTGAAGCTAGCACGGTAAACCAACTTCTAGGTATACTTCATTGCTTCAGGACAGTGAATAAACAAGGATAAGTCCAACATATTCTTTTTTAATACCAGTCCTACATTTTCAGCGAAGAGTAGCTTCAATTCTTATCTTCTCCATTAAATGGTTGTCAACACTCTATTTGGGAATTACCCTTTTTAATGGCACCACTAGAGACTCTTTTTGTCTAGATGTGGCACCAAAATGTGATAAGAAGACTGAAAATTGGAAGGGACTGTGGCTAACTTTAGCCGGACAAATGACGATGTTACAAATTGTCATTTCTATCGTGCCCATCTACATGCTCTCTTGTGTGGAGATGCCTAAATGCACAACAAATAAATTCACATCCCTTCAAAGGAAGTTCTTTTTGGATGGGTCAAACAAAAATTAAAAAAAATACCATTAGTTGCTTGGGAAGAGGTCACAAAGAGTAAATTAATAGGTGGTGCTAGAATCCCTGATATCCAGGTACAAAAAATATTACTTGGGGTGAAACTAGTATAGGAATCCCCAAGCTAACTAGTGCAAAGTCCTTCAAAACAAATATTTACATGAAGTTGTTGCATTTAGGATTCTCACTACTATGGAACTTCCAAATGGCATTGCAATTTGGAATTTCATAGAGAAGTGTAGACCGTTAATTAATGATCATCTTTCATGGAAGCTAGGAAATGGACGATCCTCTCTGTTTTGGTATGATTCCTAGAATGGGTTTCCTCTTTTGGCTTTATTGCAGGGATTGAATGAGGTGCGTCATCTTAAAAAGGATGAATATGGAAATAATCTTGCAGATCATATGATCATCCACAAAATGAATGGTACGTGGGTTTTCCAATGGAAATTTTTTGAGATGCTCAAAGCTAGACACAAAGAGGCATATTGGAAGAATTAAACAAATGAGTGATTCTTCTCACAGCTAAGGAAGATGAAATAATATGGTGCGCTGAAAAGTTTTATGAATATTCAAAAAAGATAGGATATGTTGTTGCCACACAGGATCAAGATTCTTGTCCATGCCCTACAAAATTATGTTGGGACAAAACATATTACCAAAAGTGGGGGCTTTTGCCTGGATAGTCCTACATCACAAAATTTCAATTGGAGACTGATTGATGCGACTGGGTATTGTCGGTCCCTTTCGTTATCCAATGTGTAACAAACATGAAGAAATAATTGAAGGCCACTCTAGAAATGGTGATCTGGAATATATGGAAAGAGCGAAATGATTGAAAGTTTAAGTATGCCCATACCAAAAGCCATAGATTACTTTTCAAAATTGAAGTTGGTATCATCGAATTTCAAAATGTGAAGGTAGCAAGAAGGAAATGCAAGTTACACACTCTTGGGATAATAAAATGACAAGGTAGTGGGCTCATCTTATTCCTCCTAAGAGTAATTTTATCAAAATCAAAGGTGATAGATCGTTGGCAGAATTGTCACGACCGGTTTTGCGACTCCTGATTTTGCAGATCGTTAAGTTGATTTATGCCGACTTGATGAATCAACATGCCTTGGTAATTATGGAAATTGGTAATTGCTTAATGAAACGAGATGGAAATTGGTAATATGTTGCAAATTTAAAATGATTATTTAATTTTGGAGGTATAATTATCGGGTGCATTACTAATGAAAGTTTTATTTTCGAGTGTTTGAGTGGTTGCAGGTCGGAGGACAGGGGTGTGGTCGAGGAGAGAGATCTAGCTCCCCGCCTAGTGTCAGATTCGGATGCCGTAGAGCCCGCACACACCACTAT
>MU225019.1:3750674-3781142 GCA_018584345.1 Thuja plicata | reverse complement strand
GATTGTATGAACTTCATTGGTGTAAATTTTGGAATTTTATTTACTGGGATGTCGACTTGGTCTTTCGACTATTCGACTTTCGACTTATTATGTTAAAAGCATATGTGGCAATCTTTGTGAGTTTTTCGGTCTTTACAAGAATGGACTCTTCCCCCTCTAGGGCGGCTAAAACTGAACTTCAACGGATCATCACAAGGCAATCCAGGAAAATCTAGAGCAGGGTATAAGGGTATATTATCAGAGACAATAACGACTCTATATTTTTGGTTTCTTCAATCAAACTACCAAATGGGACTAACAATGATGCTGAGTTTTTAGCATTGGAAGAAGGCATTAAAAATGCAGAGTAGTAAACATTCAACACATTGGCATCAAAGAAAACTCCAGAACTATTATCAATGCAATCATATCCAAGCATGTACCCAACTGGAAATTTCAAATGTGGCTAAACAACATACTTACACTAATGAATTATTTGGTAGATTACACGATGAAACATATCTTCCGTGAAGCTAACATTGTTGCAGATTCACTTTCAAAATGGGATATTGATAAAAAGGATAGAGTTTATCCAATCAAACAGAGCTTCTACATGGGGAAGTTTGGAGAAATTATTAGATGCATATTACAGATAAGGAACTGAGTTCTTTTCTAAACTTGAAAATTCTCCGCTGGATGGTCGCTTAAAAAATGACTTTTCAATATTGATGCTCCTGCCTAGGTGTGGGCTGCTAGTTTGTTTGTGCCTCTGATTGGTGGATTGGTTGTGCAATGTATTTTTATTTTTATTTTTTATTAATAAAGGGAGCTCCCCCCTATGGGATAAATTTTCTCAAAAAGAAATATTGTACTTCATGCATTTAATATTTGTTCTAGGGTAGTTTCTCAATCATCACACCTTTCCTATTTATCAATTTTTGTACATTATATGTAGTGCCCTTCCCATTTGTTTTTTTCTTCGTGATCTTTGGTTGTAGATCCTTGTATGACCTAATTTGGTTTTGGGTGTAGTTATGATTGCCTTGTGTACTCTATGTGTAATATGTATGTGGTTTGATTATGTTAGGCCTTGATGTACTGATATTCTTTTGATGTTATATATTATATGGATGTATTAGCTTGTTATTTGTTACTATCTGAGTTGGACCTAGTGTATGCTTACCATGTGACTGCACTTAGGATTTCCTTTGGTCCTGGGATTTTATGTAGTGCGGCTATGATTATATATCTTGGTTTGGGTAATGTCATTACTATTGTAGATATTGGATCTTACTTGTATTTCATAGGTGATCATTCTTGCATAATAGCTTCGTGATGATGTTTGATTACATCAACATGCATAGATTGTATCATTGTGTTAAGGTTTTTTTGTTGACTTCATATGTTCTTTGAAATGGTAACCCTGAATCTGTGTATTATGGTATTATGGATTCAATGAGTTACGATATGTTATTTTCATGTTGCAATAACTCGTGCTAGGGATCTAGTGTATGATGTTGATAATGAATTAGATTATGATATTGTTAGTTAATGACTTCATTGGATATGATGTGTTTGACGATAATGAATCTTAGACAAGGCTTAATATTGAAAGGTAAGTGAGGAATTAATTATGATGTTAGTTGAGGATTAATGTTATTTAATGTTAAATAATGATCTCATGACATATTACATTATTAAATGATAATTGTGGATGCTTAACATTATAGCTTAGATGATGTTATAAGATCAGTGCATATGTTTCCTTATGATATATGATGATGGTTACTTACATGTTTATGAGTTACTAATGTTTCATTTACTTCTATGTTCATGTGACTATTCTTATGGATCCTATTTGATGTGTTTGCATGAAGAGGGACGAAGTCATAGTTACTCACTTGTGAGGCCCACATGTGTCTCTATCCCCCACATTGTTTGTCACTATTTTCTAATATATATATGCTTCATCTATTATATGAACAAGGATAGGTACCAAGTAAAATATATAACCCCAATGGTGGTTAAATATGGAGGTATATGGCCAAATTAAATTTAGCCAGAATTGTCGATCTAGCTTTTGGATGACAATATTCACTCGCCAATTGCAGTATACCAACGCTTGGTTATTCTAGTATGCATGATTTGTGTGTGTGTTATGAGGATTCTCCATGTTGCATCATAGTTATTTCCATTACATGTGCACCTATGTTGTTTAGTAGAATCAGTCAGTGATTGGGCATAATTATTGTTTTTTTATTTATCGGTAAAAGACCTAGGCCAAATAATTTTATTAATAAGCAGATGAAATGTACAACCCCTTTCAGTGCGGGCACTGGTAGGAAAGAACGGGGTCAAGAAAACCTCCAGCCTTTCCCGGGACCTAGGTCCAGTAAGATACATAATCAGATTTAAGGGGGCATTCCCCCTTATTACATTTTGAAACACTCATTTGCATTACCAGAGGGAATACCCTCATATACAGAGTTTTCTTCCCTTTTTAAGGGATCAATTTGTAGGTGTCAATACATTGCATTTTTCTTCTCTCAGATACAATTTTTAAGACTGGAGTGTATGCCGTCCGAATTCGATAGGCTGAATGTATGGAGGAAGATTTCCCTTTTCGCAATTCCTATGTGTAACTGTTTCCTGTATCAACTCAACCCTTCCACTAAGATCATTGTTAATATATACATCATCATTGATATTATATGGAATGATAAATACACAATCCTAGTCATTAACAACCTAATAGTTCAAACAAATCAAAGGAGAAGATAACCTTTCATCATTGTCTTTTCGATATTAATTAAAATTCCTTACTATACTTAGTTGAGAAGTTTTAAGTGCTTTGCTAATTTATCTGACTTTTTGATGTTTGCTTCTGACTTACAAAAATTAAACATAGTTAATCATATTATCTAACCTTGGTATCTTTAGTTGTTATTCTTATCACATCACCAATTCTTACCATGCAGAATGTCTAAAAAGATGAATAAAATATTTTTACTTGTTTCGATATTTCAGCTTAAGAGAATACGCGTGTTAATTTTTCTTGCAATGATCAAGAGCTAACTATGTGTTCCTTAATGTTGTTATTATCGAAGGAGCCTTATCTAATGTAAGAATAATAATTCTTAAGTATTTATACCTATACCTATCAAACTAAGCTTGTACATTTGCATATCATAGTTATAGCTGAAATTTAGAGTCTAGATTTTTAGAAAATAAGAATTATTCTACTTTAGTTTAAATGAAGGCAAGAATCAAGTTAAGAGTACATTTATTGTTTATGTTCTTCCATACATAAAGTTTTTTAGTGTTTATATTTTAATATCTGTATGTCTATGTATATATATATATATATATAATTACCTATATATCTATATAAATGATTCCATGTATGTGTATACTTACATATCTCTTTGTGTGTGTGTGTGTGTGTGTGTGTGTGTATAGGATGACGTTCATTAATCCAAGCTGGATTGTTGTTTGATATTATTTCTTTTTGTTAACACTATCCTTTCTCGTTTAGTCTTGCTTTTTTAGTCTTGGCTTGCTTTGATTGTAAAAAAGGATTTTGATGTTCTACATTTTATGCGATAGAATATTTGAGGGAGCTTCTTTCTTTTTCTGATATTTAAAACTGTGCAACATTTACTAGTAAAAGAGTTACCATTGAAGCTTCAAATGATATTCAAGCTATATATTGAGAGATCACTTTAATAATAACTTTTTATATTATCTTATGTCAAACTTACATTCCTTCGATTTTACAAGCTTCCTATATCTGTATAAACTCCCTATACAGTCAGTAATTTCCAAACCTAAAATGTAATTTTTCTTAAGCTTCAACATTAGAGAAATCTGTAAAAAGAAGGAAAACAGACAGATCCTACTCTTAAAATAATGCAGTTGGCTATACCTAGCCTATGTACTAAGGCCAACTATGAACAAAGAAAAAAAGCCTATACCGAGATTACTAGACAAAAAACTGCCCATCAAAATTTGTGTCAAGCTCCATCTGGCTTACAACTCAACACGGCTCGATGACCATAATGTCTTTGTCTGATTCAGAGTCGAAATCCATAACAACATCCTCAGCTTTGTTCTTTGGAGGTTTGGAGGGTTGGGGTATGGTTGTCTTACGCAGGTATGGGAGGCAAATTGTGTACATCTTTCAGTCTTGAAGCACAATAGATGGAGGAACCTCTACCCCAATAGAGGTGAAGAAGATCTCAGCCTAGTTGCTACTATCTTCTACAATGTCATGCCACCTTAGTAGGAATTGTAGGAATTTAACCATATCTAGCCACAATATCTCGAAAGCCTTGATGTCCTTGACGTGGTATTTTGCGAACATTGCATGTTTTGAGGCTTCCAACAGGCTAGGACATATAATCCTCCGAGTGTGGTATTTCCAGTTTCCTATTAACACTCTCCACTACATTGTCTAGGCCTTTAAGCCATGTATCATCAAACAGAATGATGCATAGCTTCTTGATTTCCCAGAATTTGATCTTAGCCCAGAATGCTATGGCAATGAAAATGCCAATTATATCACTATTAGTCCGCCAACTTCTACTATAGTCCAGATCTCTTTCCCCTATAACTTTCTTGACTGCTAATCTAGAAATATCATCCACCTTCTTCAGGATGCTTCCCCAACGCTCAGGTTTCACATTCCCTACAAATGCCATAGTTATTTCTTTAAACTTGTGGTATAGAGAAATGGTAGTCTCCATCCTAATGCAAACATGGGAGAGAGTGTACACTGTAATTTTAATGTTTATACATTGAGGCAAAGAGATCTAAATGCCAGAACCGAAACCTCAAGACATTTCTAGAAGGAGAGAGGTAATTCCAAATCCTTCTCTATAAGCCAGCATGGTATAATAATTATTGTGAGTGGGTGTCAAGTGGCGTGTTGTCTTCAGATTCGATGTCATCGCAAAGTTCTCCAAGGCCCTATTTCTGCGGGGAAATAAAGAATAGAAATAGGTGGACATATTACAACTATTACTGCTCATATATTAATGTTCCTAATGTTTATTAGCATATTACAATTCTCTATATTATAATCTTCATGATTAATTTAGATTAGGTAGGGACCAATAAGTAAGTGTTTACCTATCACTCTATTAAGAGGGTCCATAGGAATTGAAGTAGCCAATAGAGCCAAACATGATGGCGGTGCGCTAGAGCGATTGAGCTTTCTATCTTTTCTAATGTTCCGAGTTTATGACTGTTGTTATAATAATAGGAAAGTATCAAGACATTTAGAGACTTAGCTTAATCTTTGGGTTAACCAAAGTAAAATCTTCCCCATCAACACCTTTATTAGCTAAGGTATCAGCCTCTTTATTACCTTCCCGGAAAATATGTTCAAATCTGGTTTCCTGTATCTTGTCTACGAGGTCTATAACTTATTCAATTTTTGAGTTTAAAATCCAATTGGGGTACATCTTTTCCTCAGTGCATTGAGGATGATTTGAGAGTCCCCTTCGATAACTAATTTATGGAATCCACTCTTTATGCATAATTTTATTCCTTTGTTTAGCGCTTCTAATTCTACTAGATTGTTGGAAGAAATACCTAGGGGTTTGGCCCTTTTAATTACCCATTCTCCATATTCATTATGTATAATGCACCCTAGGCCAGCTTTCCCTGGGTTACCTCGAGACGCTCCATCAAAGTTCAATTTCATCTAGCCAATTGGTGGTGGAGTCCATTTGCATAAGGTTCTTGCTAAATTATTAGCCTTGGGATACAATAGTGGTGGGTTGATTAAATTATTCCCATTCTTTCTTAAATCTACGTCCTAATAAGAGAAGGATCCTTCTTCTTTGTATGTGTTTCTTAGATGATTATTGGTGACTTCTATAATACTAGCGTCTATTTTGTTGATCAATGATTCTCTATTCATTTTAATATCTGTAAAAATCCATCTATTTCTTTCTTTCCAAATTTCCCATACCAAGATCGACGGAGAAATTATCAAGATCTTATTGTACACATTGGATCCATTTTGGGGCCAACATCTCAAGAAGTTCCAAAGATTATCATTAAAGGTCGTCGACCAATTTATCTTGATGCATAGCCATACCCAGCAATGTTTGGTGTAAGGGAAATCATATAATAGGTGCTAAACGGTTTCAGATGCTGATTTTCATAATATGCATCATGAAGGACCTTCAAATCCTAACTTGGTAAATCTATCTGATGTTATAATTCTATTTTGTATTGCAACCCATAAGAAAATGCCAGCCTTAGGTAGGCAAGTAGGGTCCCAACATAAGTTAAGGGGGAGGTATATTTTAACCCATTCTTGAGATTTGATAATAGTCTCATAGCCTCTCTTAACACTATATTTACCATCCTTAGAAATTTCGTAGATCAACCTATCATTCCTAGCTTTTTGATTCACTTTTATAGTTTGCAAGAAATCTTCAAAAGTTGTTTGTTCCTCCTGTGTTAAAGTTGTATCTGAAGCATTTTTCCATTGCCATCCTTCTTGTGTTTCCACTATATAGTCCTTAAAATATGTTCCCCAACATTGTGTTAGAGTATTTTTGATATTGTTTGGAAGATTTGTTTTATCCGGGGACGGGAGACCATCACAGGAATCTGCCCAAAAATGGGCATCTTGGCCATTACCAATGTCCCAAGTGAGGTTATTTAAAATTAGTTCTCTATTTTGCATCATAAAATTCCAAATTTTTGAACCTTTGGGAGGATTAATTGTTTGAAATAGGGTTGATGGAGCCAAGTTATTTAAATATTTGTGATATAGGATTTTGGCCCTTTTGTTGTCATTTTCATGGTACATTCTCCATACTAACTTAGCTCCTAAAGATTTATTCTTCCAACTTAAATTTTTAATACCTAGACCTCCAAACTCTTTTGGTCTACATATCTGATCCCATTTTATCATTGTCATTTTCTTTTTATCTTCCGTGCCTTGCCAGAAAAAATTCTTTAGTTTTTGGTTTAATTGTTTTCCAACACCCTTAGGAAGAGGTAAGAAAGACATATGGAAAGTAGGAATGGCCAAAAGAATGGCTTTGATCATTGTGGCTCTGCCTGCTTTATTTAAATATTTCCCTTTCCAGCTATCCATTTTTTATTCTATTTTGGTTGCTATATTGTTCCATGTCCTGTTGTCCTTTACACCTTTTTCCAAATGTATACCAAGGTATTTACATGGAAATTCCCCTTTATTGAAACCCATTAAGTTGCAAATATTCCTCTCTAGATCTGGCTGTATGTTGAGGAAGAAAATATCAAACTTTTCAGCATTCACTTCCTGACCAGATGCTTTCAAATAAGTATTGATAATGTCGTTTAATTGGAGTGCCTCCACTCTTGATGATTCATCTAGTAAGATGGTATCATCAACAAATTGTTGATGAGTAACATTTTCTATGTCATCAATCACTTTGACACCATGGATTTTCCTCTCTAACAGTGCTAATTTTATTTTCCTACTGAAGGCTTCAACCATTATTATAAAGAGGTAAGGAGAAATGGGGCGCCCCTGCCTAAATCCTCTAGAAATATCAAAGAATCCTTCTAGTGATCCATTTATTAATACATAAAATCTTGGGGTGGAGATACGATTGTAAATTAAATTGACCCATTGATGTGAGAAACCAAAAGCTCTTAATGTTTTACATAAGAATCTCCAATCAACCTTGTCATAAGCTTTACACATATCTAGTTTCATCAACATACAAGGGTCTTTGTTCATCTGAGCCGAATATATTGACCTTTTCAGAACAAAGCATGTTTGTTCTTCAGAGATCAGTTTTTGTATTATCTTTTTAAGTCTATTTTCCATAGCTTTAGATATAATCTTGTATATTGTTTTACATAGTGCAATAGTTCTATAGTCTCCTAGGGACACTGAGTTTGTTTTCTTTGGTATCAGTGCTAAGAAAGTATTATTGATTTCTAATAATAAAGTACCTGAATTCCTAGTCGCTTCAATTGCTTTCCATAATTCTTCCCCAATGATGTCCCAACATTTTTGAAAAAAGAAGGCCTGGAATCCATCTGGACCTGGGGATTTCTCAGGGTTAAGTGAGAAAAGAGCCTCTTTGACCTCTTCCTTTGTGAATCTTTTATTGATATTTTTGTTATCTTCATTAATTAGAATTCTAGGAATTGATCTTAGCATTTTTTTCTAAGCCTCAAGATCCAAAAATTCATAGTTATTAAGAATATCAGAAAAATAATTTACAAAGGTTTCAGCAATTTGACTTGGATTCTCTATTTCTAATCCTATGTTGTTACAGACTTTGGTAATTTTTTTTATGTTCTGCCTATTTAATGTGCACGTATGAAACAATTTGGTGTTTCTATCTCCTGATTTTAATCAAGTCTCTCTCGATTTTTGTTTCCAATATATTTCTTCTTTTGCTAAGATAGTTTCTTGTTTATTTAGCAATTCTTTTTCTTTATTATAATCCTCTTCCTTCATACCATTATCTATGATTTTATCATTTAGTTTTTTAATTTCATCCTCATTTTCTAGTTTTTCCTTAAATATATTTTTAAAACTTTCATTATTCCATTTAATTTATTTTTTTTAATCTTTTTAGTTTTGTTACAAAGAAAAACATTCTAGATCCATCGAAGACCTCTTATTCCACCACTGCTTAATTTTCTCTAGGAAGCTCTCATCCATAAACCACATGTTTTCAGATTTAAAAGAGCACCTAACCGGTTTCTGTTGTTCTTGTAGCTCTAATTGTATTGGATAATGATTTGAACCTGCAAATGGTAATATAGTAGCTTTTATTGTCATGTTGATTGTGTTGATGTCCCCTTTAAGCATGATCTTGTCCAGTCTCTCTGCTATATAGCAAAAACCCTTTCTTCTATTATTCCATATGTACATTCCATTTGACGTGGGAATATCAAAAAAAGAATTCCTCTTGAACCAATCCTTGAAGTCTGTCATTGCTTGTGATTATGTTTGTATACCTCCAAATTTTTCTTTAATGTTTAATAATGCATTAAAATATCATCCTAAAATATAAACTGATTGTGTATCCCTACTCATGTTACTAATTTCTGACCAAACAACTTTTTTATCTACTGTAGGCTTGGGTCCATAAACATTTATAACATTGAATTGGAAATCATTTCTAAAGTTTTTGATTCTGCCTGCCATCCAATTATTGTTAGCTATTTGCAGCTTGAAGTCCACCTTTCTAGGATCCCATATTATACCCAATCCACCCGAGGCTCCCATAGATTCTATTAGTTCACATTTCCAGTAACCCAATTTCCTTTTAATCTTTTCACCTTCTTCTTTATTTATTTTTGTTTCCTATATTAAATTAATTTCTGATTCAAAGAGGGTTAGATTGCACTTTAAAGTGCGCTTCTTTTTAGGGGCATTTATGCCCCTAACATTCCACGAAGTGATCTTCATACTTCATTTGGAAGGCACTTCCCCTTCCCAATCTTTAAGATATCACTAATTTTAATTTGATTTTCAGCCATACTAGTGGCTGTTCTTAGTTCTGCAAGGCTCTTTCTCCCCCTTTTCTTATAAGGTTTTTGACAATTGGGTTTATCTATACCTTCCAAATCCATAGAAATTCCAAGTTTGTCTTGGTGGTTTTGGGCATTAGCTGTAGTTGCTGCAATTTCTTCATCATCCTTTTCTACTTCCTCATTTCTGATTTCTTCCATTAACATTTCACTTAATTGCTGATCATTAGTTCCTTCATCCAAGCTTATATTAGTTTCTTTATAGTTATGTTCCCTTCTACCGCTAGCAATCCATTGGTCTGGGGACCATTCTGCTGGATCTTGCACTCCAAATTCTTCCCAGTTTTGAGTCCCATTTGTTGTTTCCTGTTCTACTTCTTGTATATTACTAAAGGCTCCATTGTTGAATATGGTGTTGACTTCAATTGGAATATTAACTTTGTTGATTTCCTTTGGTAAGTCTTTAGTCTGCTGAGGAAGATTCAATATAGAATCTTCGAATAACTTTCTTCCATTAGCTGGAGTTTGCCAAAATTTGTGATATTTTTGCTTTCTACTAGTTGGAGTATTTATTTTAAGGTTTGTTTCCATCTGATATGCTGCTATAGATCTAGATTCTTTTAAGGAAAAAGAGATATCAACTATAGGCTTGATGGTAGCCACTATTGTCAGGCTTGTCAACCATTCATGATTGTCTTCTTGATCATTATGATTTTCCATTATTTCTACTACATCACGAGAAAAAGGACTATGCATATCTTTTAAGTTCATCAAATTTTGAATTTCTTCTATATTCTTGGATAAATCATTTAGATGGATCTGGGAAGTATTCCTCACCGTCTCAGAGTTAGACAGGGCACTACATGTTGCAATACTTTGCTGATTATTTCCTTCTGCTCTCTGTATTTCCTTAACAAAGTGGGGAATCTTATCTTGTGCATTACTCATGTCATTAGTAGCCATTTTATCCCCTAGGTGTTGTTGGATACCACTTTTTTTTGCTTTGATTATCTTTTCCTTCATGGTTCTTAGTTGTTTGTGAATCCTCATTTTCTTTCTAAATTTCCATTGTCTCTTGATTTAGTTTTTGCTGGGAGGTATCCTTCTTGTCTTTTGTTTCTAGCTCTCCTCCTAAATAATTCTTTTGGGAAGCCTCCCAAAGAACGAGTTGATCCCCAATATCATTATGCATCAAGCAAAGATCATTAATTAGCTGCCCATAGTTTTCCAGATTTTCTTTAATATCATAAAGAGATAAATTATGGTTGACGCAATGTTTACATTGTTGATTCATCATTGGTTTATCTGAGAGAAAGTCCCCCAGATGATTATGATAGTTTTCCATATTATCTATGGAGGCTCCAAAATATCTATCTCCTTTTTTGTTTCCCATCTCTATATTTTGTAATGTATCTTTTTCTACTAGACTTGTACTTCCTGGATATAGGTGATCTTCTTCCTCTATAATTTCTCCATCTTCCTTGTCAACTTCTCTGGTACAAATTTTCATGGGGGTCATATGAGGATATGTCCTTAAATACTCTAATCGTGCTTTGCTATCCCAATTTTCTTTAATATTCTTGGTATCTTCAATTTTTATTAAATTTGAGAAAATTAGTTCTAAGTTTGAATTTTTATTGATTGTCATATATGTTGATTTTTTTGAATCTTGATTCTGTTTTTATTAATTATAGAGATATCTTTGGTATGGCCTTCATATTTTGTGTAGTGCAGTTCGTATAATGATCTATTGGTTATGATTTTGATTTTGTCTTCAGGCTTGAAGTCTTCTTTTAATTTGATAAGTAATCTAACTTCTTTCTTGTTGTTGTTATCTAACTCTATTCCTAAAAATTTGCCTAGAAAACAACCTATCCTTTCCAGAATATGTGAATGGAGGATTTCAATGGGAAAATCTTTAAAGGTTAACCAAGTAGGAAAATTTAAAGAGATAGCTATATTTTCATTGAATTTAGGTCTCCACAGCATAAAATTTACTGTAAATCCTTTATAAAAACAAATCAGAGAAGAAAAGAATTCATTTTTTGCCCTATCATTGTTGCAATGTAAGTAAACTAAGTGCGAAGAAAGGGATAAAATACTTACCTGATCCCACCTGAAGGATTTGAACCATTCTTCTAATAAGGGGTTTCTACTCTTGGGGCCATTCCAGTAAGCAAAAATACCACATGCTTGGCACTCCTGCCATCTGTTCTCGCTGATATCATCACTGATAATGCAGATTTTATTATGATCCATTTGTTGATATCCTGATTTGTCTACAAACTTGGTGTTTACTCTACCTCCTGAAGACGAAGCCCTTGGCCATGGGTCCATTTGGAAATTAGCTTTATAGATCCTTGTGTTTGTATCGTTGCTTGGAAAAACTCCATACAAACCCTTAGCCTGAGCCTTCAGGATGTTGTCATCGTCATTTTTCTGGGGGGTTTGGTTAAACCCTAATTTCCCCATTATGAAATCTTGTTGTTTGTTTGTTAATTCCTCAAACATAATAGTAGATTTTTTGTGAGGAGGTAAATATGGTGTACATTTTGGAGGTGAATTGGAAGAGCCAACCTTCGATGGAATGAGATTATGAGACAGAGCAACACAATGGTTATTTGCACTTACTTGGTGATTTTTGGGATGGTCAAAACCCTGAATCGTGTTTCTTCCTAATGTTGTGATTAGATCAAATTTTCCAATGGGAAGTGAACGCATAAGGGACTTCGATGGATTTAGGGCTTTCATTCTGAGATTTTTTTTCCTACTGTAATCCAATCCTTCAGATCATGAGATTTTGAGCATACCAGGACTGAATCTTTATTCACATGTTGATGATTGCACTAATTGTATTTGATGCAGAGTCATTCGAAGAATACCCGAATGTTACTTCTTTAGCCCATTCAAAATTTGCATATTTGGTTTTCAGAAAAAAAACCCCTTTGTTGTTCATCATTTATGAGAACCTTATTATTGAATGAAGCAGAATGCCCATAAAAATATTTGTGAGCAGAATGATTTTTTTTGAATGTACTACTAAGCGCTTCAAAACTATTGGTAAGTGGAAGCACAAAGGTAGGGGCATATTTCATTTTGGAGAAATAGTTTATCACAGAGTTATTCGCAAATTGCAGAGCCATTTCTTTACTAGATTATTTTTTGATATTTTACATTTGGGCATAATTGTTGTTGCCAACTAGTTTTCATAGGAGTTTAATTATATTGAGATTTTAATATATTATTTTGAGGGCTTTTGTACTTATTTATTTTTTGATGAAAGTATGTGAATATTAAGGTTTTATATTTTTATTTTGAGTTTAAGTAATTTTGGGGATTTATTAAAGGTGACCTTTTACCTTATTTTCTTAAATTGGTTTTAGAAGATATGTGAGTTTTTTTCACAAAAAGTCACCAAGAAATTTTAATTTGATTTGGAGGAAAAAATTTTGAGATTGAATTTTTGTGGGAAATGAATTTGTAGCTTCCTTGAGGCACTATTTGGTTGAGAAATTAGAATTTGACTCAAAACATGATTATCTCAAAATAAGGTTTTGAAATTCTATTTTTGTGTATTCGAAAGATAGTTTGGACCATTTGGTCGACCTGGAAGATGACTGAGGCAATCCGTCTTTTGCATTTGGTTTCCAATTTCAAAATTAGAATTGGAACTAAGAAAAATCTTCCTTATCTACAATCCTCTCATCCACTATGAAAATGAAGTTTCCCTTATCAATTTGTGTGGCATCCCAGGTGGGGAAATAGCACTGAGATCCCTCCACACTCATCTCAAGATTTCGTCACCCTGAGATTATTTCCTGCAGTGTCATGCCAAAACTATAAACATCCACCTTCACTATTATTAGAAAGCCAGAAAGCCACTCCAGAGACAAATACCCTCTTGTTCCTCTCGTTGTCGTCAGAACTCTGCTGAAATCTCTTCCAATAAGTTTTTTCAGTCCAAAATCGACCACTTTCGGATAGAAATCCACGTCCATAAGAATGTTATCTGGTTTGATATCACAATGGATGATATGATATGTGCATTCTTCATGGAGATAAAGCAGCCCTCTTGTAGTGCCCAAAGCGATTCCAAATCTTGTTTCCTAGTCCAACACTCTATCTGCTTCTTTGGCCTTGTGGGACAAGAAAGAATTGAGATCCCTCTACGCAAAATCCCCCGAGTCTCACCAAATTAATATGATGTATGCTTCCAATCATGCTTATCTCAGCATAAAACTACTTTTCTTCTTGTTCGGAACCCTCATTATTTTTCAAAGCCACAAGCGTATTGTCTGACATAATTCCTTTGAAGACAGATCTGACCGCTCCCTTTCACAAAAACACAAAACTAGAATATGAAATCATATTCCACCTATTGTGTGGGAATATTGTGACACCCATTTTGGGACCAAAATTGAATTTTGATGTCCAAAACTAGAATTGCATATTAGCGAACCAAACGATAGATTTGGGAAAAAATCGGAAGTTCTGCACCCAATTCCGCCTCAATTTTGGTAACCAAATAGGGCCTGGATGAATTTATCATTCTCCTCTAAATTTCATCTTCTTTGGTGGAGTGTGCTTCATTATCCTAGTGTTTTGAGGGTTTTCTTTGGTCATTGAAAGGTATGTTGAGTTTCTCTTCTTAAACCTTGTTTAAATTCAATTTTTGTGATTGGAGATGTTCTTAAATATTGAAACTATGAATCTTCTAGATGTATTTATCTACTTGTGGGAGAAATTTGGGAATTCTTTATTGTATTGGATGCTTTGTTTGATCATGAGGGTTTTTAAAAATTTTGAGAGTTAGATATTTCTTGTTTGAATTTCTTGATGAAGTAAATGCATTTTTGGAATGTGCATGTCATGGGGGAAAATTGGTTTTGTTTCTTTCATGAGATTTGAAGTTGAAAGTTTTGATGAATTTTAGCCGTGGTATGCTTAAATTTGAGTTTTGAGCCTTGGTGGGAGTTTGGGAAATATTATCATTGTAATTTGTGGTGTATTAATGTTGTGAGGGTAAAGGAAAGCTCGTGGATTACTTGGCTTTGAATTCCACCCCCACGAGGTCTCAATTGTGTTATGAGTATGCTTGTGATTATAAAAATTTGGCTCTTGTGTGTGCATGTGGATACCTTTGGATCACATAACATGGATAAAGTAGTTGTATCATTATAGAGGGATATGCCAGAAAATCTCCATGATTCTTTGGGTGTTATCAGACCTCTTGTGTGACATTTGTGTGTGTGTTCTTGAGTGGATGTGAAGACAACCTTGGGAGTGGATCTCAATGGAGGGACCAATGCATAAAGGGGCCACCAGGGTAACCCAATATAGATTCCTTAATTAAGCAATAACATAAATTAAATTCATGGGTTTAAAATATTTAATCAAGATAAGTACGGATATGTGGACCTAGATGTACTGGCCACAAAGATTCTTCCTACATGCATGTGGGCTCTTACTAGCCAAAAATGTATTGGAGAAGGCCTAGAAATACTGACCATAGAGTGTTTGTAGTTAACAACATGTCAATTTCCCCATCTCTACAAGAGGTTTCTTAACGTCGGATGAGTCACGGTGCAGTGAGGTGATGGTTTATCAATTTACCACTGAGGCTATGCGATGACACTCCCAATCTTGGACTGTGCGCCCACCCAATTTGATTAGTGAGTTAGTGGATATGAGTTTTTTATACCTTATCACTTGCATGATGTTTATTTATTGAACTTTCTTGTTGTTCACTCAAACGTGTGAGTGTGGCACCTTGTATACAATGTGATTATGCCTCTTATGGATTGCATGGTGTTTTGGATTCACATGTGTGTGTAATTTGTGTGAGAACCTTGATTGTGTGTTTGGTCCACATGGTTATCTCTATGAACATGGTGGTAGAGGTCCTAATGGTTCCTCTTAGTTGGGTGTCATGATCAATCACCTTTGGGGAACGATGTCCAGATATTGAGTGATCCTATATTGTATCCTCATGTTGTTCCTTGCATTGTATCATTTGGTTGTACTCTGACATATGGATCCTTTCACATTTGTACAATAGATTCTGTATTTAATTTTATAGTATAGATCATGTTCATGTAGAGATGTAATGGGAACACTATGATGTTATTGGATTTCTGTACTTATCTCTTAGGAGTTCAATGATCTTAGTAGGATGCATTGTACAATTATTTTATCTTGATTTGGCTTTATGTTGGATAGCATAGATACATGATTAATAGAAACATAATAATAATGTATTACCTATGAAAAATGTATGTATGACCCTCTTGCATATTCCCAATACCTCCCAGGACAATAAATTACCTCTAGTAGATGAGACAAATAAGTAAGAGCCCTGAACACATAAGTTCCTAATCCTGGCTCTACTCTTGTGCATATGTCCTTAATAGTTGCACATTCATTCAAATTTATTGGGCATTTGTATGCAGAACTGCACATACATTCATTTCCCCTTTGCGTACAATAAAATCTTGTTTCCTATATGTGATTTTGTTCTGCACATATTTTCTCTGCTACTACGCATACATATTTGCAAAATTGCACATTTGTGATAATTTATAGATCTGCTTAGGTTGTGCAAGAATGAGTTGGTTTTTTAGATACCCATTATCCTCATGTTCCCTTTGGCATATTCACATTCAGTGTTTGGCCTCATTTACCATGATTTTCAATCAGATCTCCTAAATTTAAATCTTGCCTAGAGCTTGTGAATGTCTATCTAATCTCTCTAGTGGCTTCTTTATGTGGTCGTTACATGTGGCCATGGGACCCTTGGGAACGCATTGACCTATCACTTGTAGGATTCAATGAAGTTTATGTTGGTAGGGTAATTGATTGGTTAACAAAGTTTAATGCTTTATGATTGCATAGTATGTTATGTTAGTGTATTCATTCTTTTATTGATGTCAATGATGTATTGTTATTCAAAAATATATATATTGTTCTTGTTATGTACCTTTTTCCCGAGGGTTCTTTGGTGGGGCCTGATATTGTAAGTTGTCTCAATTTCATATTGTATTTGAAATTGGTGGAATAACATATTTTCATGTTGTCAACCTCCTTTATTTGGTCGACCTAATTCATTTATTTTGGAGGGTGCATATGGAAAGTTTTTGGCACTAAGAACTTAGCACTCTTTGCGACACCCTCCTAAGCAAGTGTACTCCTCTCACATTGATTGGGCGGTTTTATTATTGTCATGATAGATTTTATTTGATGACTTACTCATGGATAGAACATTATAAGGGTAATTTGTACTCATGTTGACCTTTGTATTATCATCTTTTCTTTGATCAAAAAATTTATTGTTTCTTCGCCTAATGTTTTGAATGGTTTATTTTAGTGCAATTCATAGTTAGGGGTCGAATACTCCTATTTCTATAGCCAAATTCATATTTTGTAGGCAGTTTCAGGTTTAATCTCATATTGATGTAAGATTTCCATTTTAGAGCCTTATTTTATAAACATAGAAATTGTTTAAATCGATGGGTGAATCCCTCTGAGCCTATGGTTATATCAACTTGATACCTAATTCTTTGGTGGTGCACGCAGTGGCCACCCTCTACTCTACCATGACAAAGCTTATCTCGGCCTTTGGTGAGTGTTTCCACCTTATTTTTTGTCCCAAAGCCACTCTTGGTCACATTAGTAACCAACCACTAGCCTCATATTGCTTGTTTTTCACTCAAAAGTGCCTACTATAGGCCTTTTCTCAGAATCAAATAACTTTTCACATAGAGTTAATTTTTGGCAAACACGATATGAACAAAAAAATTCTTCAATGAACTTTTTTTAGTCTAAGTATTTTCTGAATTTTTTCCATATTTTGATAGTTTTTCCAGATTAAAGATGCACTTATATTTCATTTCTTCTAATTGGTGTCATTTGGAAAAAATATTTTTGGGGATTGAAAATTCAATTTTTCATACATTCTAGGGGAGTGTAAGATGCACTATATGTGCCCATTTGACTTTGTGTTCATTTTCTTATTGTGTTAGAACAATAAACTATTGATTTGATCTTTCCATGTAGCTAGATACATAAAAGATCAAAATCTCACAACTATTACAATCTAGGGAGTGTTTGGAAAATGTTAGATGAAGATCAATTTGAATCCACCAAGGCATTTGAACATTTTATTCATAGAAACCAAATAAATGAGGCTAAAGGACTTATAGGATTACATATATCTAATAATTTTCTCTTTTAGATTGTGGAGTGTAATAAACCTAACAAGGTTTGGGAAAACCTTGTTGATTTGTATGGTAAAGTTGATAAATTTAGAATCTTGCAACTTGAAGAAAATCTCACATCTCTCTCTCCAAATGTGTTTCCCACTATTCAAGATTACCTTTCATAGTTTCAATTGATATTATCACAATTGAAAGGATGTGGTCATGCCAAATTTTATAATAAGTGTATCTTCTTGATCTTGTCCATGCTAAGAGGTGTTTTTTGGGCGTTTGCTTATACTTTTTATTCCAATATGGATGTCATGGGAGAAGATCATAAGATGCCTTATTTTGAGGTTTTTGGTGATTGTCTTACTAGGGATCAGACCAAGTTGATTTATATGGATAATCTTTCTAAGATTCGTGTTTTCATAGCTCAATCTTCCAAGGGTAAGGATTAGAATAAGAATATGTCCAAGACAAACTCTCCTATAAGTGGTGAACCTCTCTCCAAGCCAAAGGGAAAGTATAATTATAAGCCCACTCCTCTACCACCTCCTCCTTATTTCTGAGGTAAATATTCCTCCAAGTCTAAGAAGAAGAAATTTTTTTCATTTTATGGAAATTTAAGTCATAATGTAGTTTCTCTCTCGTGTCCAACTTTTTGATGTGTATATTTTGATTCTTGCTTTGAAAATGTGCCTATGGATGATTTGTTGCTACATTTTGTTCTTGGATTCTTATTCTATGTTCTTATTTTATATGTTTTATGTGCTTATTTTACCCCAATGATCTATATGGTCTACTTCATGGTCATCATTAATGTGTTATTGTATTAGGGATGTGTGCATACCTCCTCAAGTTTGGTTGGGAGAACCTAATGTTTCATTTTTTATTATATTCTTGAAATTGATGTTGTGTGATATTCTGCCAAATATGAACATTAAATCTATTAATGTTCTCATATTGTCTATATGTGTGTTAATCATGTTCCAATATTAAAATAAGTGTTGAGATAGATTGATGTTGTGATTTTAATCATTTTATTTTGATACTTTGGTGCTAATGGTTAAATGTGATGTTAACCTAATAAATTATTAGAATGTAGCTAGTCATATTTTATTTTATTTTATTCTATTTCATAATATTAAAGGCTTGTCATTATAGTGGTTTTTACATGCAGACTCAGTGACTTATGATGTAGATGATTATATGATAGGATGTTGATTGTGTTCATGGTGATTGATCATGTTATTATGTTGACCTTAATTTGGGAATATGTATATAAATACTTTGGCTATGATGATCATGCACATGTACTTGTACCATCCTAAAAAGTTACCACCCATTATTGGGGGCTCTAATTAGGACCTATAGCCTCTATTTTGTGATTTCGAGGACTTTTTGCCCATTTTCCTTGATCCTGACAACTTGTAATTCAAATTGGGGCCTCTGCTCATCATCCTGATGGCCTTGGAAAAATTTGGGACAAAATTCTAAGGTGCACAAAGTTTAAAATAATGTGTCCTTGGGTGCACAATGTTTCAAACATTCTGCACCAAGGTATTTTGTCCCAGATTGGGCCCAAAGATTGATATTTGTGTTTTCAATTCAATTCTTCTCCGCTGGTCAGCCTGGATTATTTTTCGATATTGAAGCGAGGGGAAAGTATATAAACCCTATATCTCTCCTCATTTTTCATCTATCAACTATATGCAAGCAATAATATACTTTGGAGATATTATTGTGATTCAAGAGCATTCAAGCAAGCTAGGTAATTTTAACATCTCAAGCCAAGGCATTCTTCTTCTATATCATCAAGGCAATCTTCTTCAAGTTGGAGAAAGATTTTCTATCCCATGGTGATGTCATACTAGAGCTATTAAACAAAAAAATATAATCTCTCTCTCTCTCTCTCTCTCTCTCTCTCTCTCTCTCTCTCTCTCTCTCTCTCTCTCTCTCTCTCNATACTCTCTCTCTCTCTCTCTCTCTCTCTCTCTCTCTCTCTCTCTCTCTCTCTCTCTCTCTCTCTCTCTCCCCTTGCAAGTGTAATCAATTATTTCAAGAAAAATCAAGATCTAGGATTAGTATTTATCTATCCATGCGCATGTGAAGGCATCCTTGATCCTAGATCTTTCCTACAAGGTCAACATATAAATTCAAGAAAAAAACATCAATCATATTTCATGGATTTGAGTGTTACTAACATCCATCCATGAGGGTAAGCACATTAACATGGTATTGATCCTTTGTGTTCACTTTATGCTTTAAATTTCATATTTCAATGTTAATTCCTAAACATGGGTTTGACCAAAGCAAACCCCCTTAGCCAAACTATTTCCCCATTTTTCTATGTGCAAGTATAGGCCAAGAAGTTGTAATTATAGATCTGAGCTCCACATGTCCCAATACAGGTCTCTATCAAATTTAGAATAGAATTATTAGGTACAAAACATTCCAAAAATTATTGACCCACGTATGAAATGTTCCAAATGTTTTTCACCCTCAGAATCAAGCTCAAATTTTTAGGACAGATAGCAGATAGGTTTCAGGACCCAGATCTAGAAATGCAACCAATTTTGGGATTTTGATAGTCGTAAAAATAGCAACAGAACAACATCTCCTTATTTTCTCCAAGGTACACATTTCAATTTTTATTTCCTCTTTAGTATTTGTAGACTTAGATAACTTAATTTTTCCTCCTTCTCAATTTCCAAATAGCAAAAAGAATAGAAGCCCCTAAGACCCAAATCTGGAAATGGCATCACCCCGTCCTTTCTTGTGGTGTTGATCTGATTTGATTTGAGGAGGCTTTGTATTCAAATGTACCTTGTAAAATTTGGGAGAAGGTAGATCCTATTAGGCGATCCCCATTTTCCATTATACATTTTGGTGAACCCGATGCTTGTTACATTATTTTTATTTTGGTAGTTGGATCTCCTTTCTATGCATTTTTAATATCTAGATCTATTTTATTTAAACTAGTGTTACATCTACTTTCATGCTTAATGTGTGGCTTATATTTAATTTACAATTTGCATAGCTTCACTTAGATATTAGATCTCCATTATGCATTGCTTTAGATATATCTTCTTTTCATTTTGTGCATGTGTTATTACATTGAGTCCTACCTATAGCATTCCCATTAGGAGAAGTTGAAGACTTATGGGTTCCTTTGATCCAAAGTCATCTTTCTTTCCTAGGAATTTTGAAGATACCAAAATTAATGATAATGATCTTATTCCACCTCTTTAAAACACATCTTCCCATTCTTACCATGATGAGGATGAGAGCCTAAGAGTTACACCTAGTCAAATCCAAAAGCTTTCTCATGACTTTGAAAATTTTGAAAAATTGTTAGGTCAAGATAATCTCAATCATAAGGCTATTTCTATAGTTGGTGGTTTGAAGAATATAATTCATAATGATGAATATGGAATATATTTCTTGTGTTCTCTTTCTCAACTTGTTCATAACAATGTCAAGCTGGTGCAGGAGAACCTAGGCTATCCTCTAAGCCCTATAATGTTTTGTCTTGTAACTGACCCTATCCAAGTAACTGTGTGTTTCATTTTGACCTTATTAGGTTTTGAAAGGTGTTTTACTAGGTGGATTGATAGTTAGTTTCAAATCCAACCTAGTCTAGTTAGTTTGCTTTAATGCATAGTTTGGTTTGAGTAGGGAAAATGAGTTTCAATGTGTCCTAGAGTTAGTTGGGATTGGGAAAGTTCCCAAAAATTCCTTAATGATGTATATTCCTCATACCAAGCATAGTAGAGGTCATAAAAGTTAGTTTTAAGCATTTATGTAAAAGATGCTACAATGTTGTCATGACAACATTTTGCATTGTTGCAATGTTGCATGCAACATAGACAACATTTGGATTCCCTTCAAGATGGAGGTGAACAATTAATGATAGTGGCCTAAAATGGTAGAGGAAGTATCCTAAGATGCGAGATGACTCATTTCCCGAGGTAGTTGATAATGTAAGCAAGTTTTTGAATAGCATATAACTCTGCAATTCTGGTTTTGAGCAACAGTAGAGCATTTTGAGTTTCAGAGTGATTAGATGGATTGAATGCACAATTTTAATGGTGGGATTGTGTTGATTAGTTTTTTTTTAGAATTTTCCGTTCTTTGTGCAAGTATTGTAGAGTTAGTTTGTTAACATTTGTAAATTGGTTAAGCTTTAGGGAGTCCACTGGTCCAGTCCAGAGTAGTTTGTGTTTTCATGGCTCCCCCATGAAACCCAACCATGGGAATCTCCTAAGGGAGGATGAATATTTTAGGGGATCCTATGCATAGTTTACATATGCAAGGAGAGGTACTGAAGAGTCAAGTTGCTATTTTTAATGTTATGCCCTAGGTGAGCAAGGCATGTCCAGCTAAGAGTGTAATAGAGAAAGAAACAAGTGCCATTGCAAAGGTGTGTGTGAGAGAAAGAAACCAAGTGATGTTATATAATCCTTAGGGTCTAAATGAACCCTTCCTATGAGATTAGGTCTTTTCTAATCCATCTTGATACATTTTCATCAAGAATTTAGTGTGTTGCAAATAACCCTTGAAAATAGCCCAAAAGACCTACTTTTCAGGACAGTAGTGTACGGACAACTTGTGGAACTAAAACCTTGAAAATACTTAAGGTTTTGGAAAAGGGTATCTAAATCCTACATTGGTTTTTAGGGTTGTGTGGAAGTTTTTAGCAAGAATCCAGAAAAACCCTCTGGATAAGGCTAATTGGGCTACTAGGCCTAATAGGATAAAAAGCAATGTAAAGGTGGAACTCGATCACCTTGAGATTGAAGACCCATTCAAATGGGAGTAGTAGGATTCCAAATAGGTGTCTTAAAGTTAAACATGGCCTTTTTAGCACTTATAAGAATTTTTGGGAAAGTTTGATCTTGGAATCATCCAAGGAAGCATAGAGACAAGGTGTACTTTTCAATGGTGGAAATCTTTCAAGATTAAGCACATAGAAACTAACTCTTAGTGTGGAGTTAGAATAGTCTTAGGGTGAAGACTTAAGAATTCAGTGGATTATAGGAGTGTATTATAATCCTAAGTAGACTAGGGAAAGTTAAGTCCTTAGTTGAGCAAGTGTAAGCAAATCTTGGAACACTTACACTAGATTGGTATCAAAGCTTATTGATCAGACTTGTGGTTAATGTTTCAACCAACTGAATCAGTAGGAGAGTCAACAATGGTGACTAATGCTGAACTAGCTAAGAAATTATATGAACAAGAAGTGGAGAATAGAATACTCTGAGACATATTTTCTCAATTAGAGCAAAAGGTGGATGAAGTTGATGTGAAAGAAGATGAAGTGAAGGATAAGGTTGAAGGGAAAGGAAAAGACATTGTCATTGATGATGAATTACCTAAAGCCTTAATGAGGAGCCATTCTTGAAAGATCTAAAGGCTATGGGTGGAAAAGAACTAGAAGGAGTTCTAATCATTTCTGGTAAGATGAAGCCAAAGGTAGTTCTTGACTGGATAGAGGGACTAGAAAACCATTTTGAGTGTGATGGTATCACTGAGGCTCAAAAGGTGAAGGTTGCAAAAGCTAGACTGAGAGGGTCTACACTCACTTGGTGGAAATTCATCCAAGATGAGAGAGAGAAGGAGGGAAAGAGGCCCATTACTTCATGGAAGGCTATGGTTTCAAAAGTTAGAGATGCTTATATCCCTAAGGATTATGAAATCTAATTGCATAAGAGAAGACAAGGTCTGAGACAAAAAGACCTAGATGTAAATTCATACACTGAAGAGTTTTAGAGACTTTGTATGAGGTCAAGAGTAGCAGAGGATGAGAAAGTGAAGGTAGAAAGATATCTTAATGGGCTTAAATGGACCATTTAAGGTGAAATGAGTCTCTTGACTCTAGACACAGTTCATAAGTGACATCAAATTGTTTTCAAGGTTGACGAAAATCTAAAGAAGAAACAAGATTCAAGCACCTCCAGAGGAAGAGGTAGAGGAAGAGACAACAAAGGACAAAGAGGTGGATATGGTGGAAGAAATTCTAAATCCAAGAGTCAAGGAGAGGCTAAGCTCACTGAGAAAAAAGAAGGAAAATTTAATAGAGGAGGTACAAATAGAGTAAGGAACTCTAACAATAGAGGAAGAGGTAGTAGCCAAGGAAGAGGAAACTATTTTGCCAATATGAAGTGCTATCACTGTAACTAGTTAGGACATCCAGTATACAGATGTATAGAGAAGGGTTCAACTTCCCAAGGAGGTGAAAAAAGAGTAAAATATGTTCATGAGGATACAAGTGGTGGAAAAACAAACCCTAAAGTGCCATTAGAATTAGAGGAGACAGAGAATCTCACGATGAGAAGAACTCTAATCAAAGAGCCAGTGAAGGAAGAACCCAGTCAAAGGAGATCATTGTTTAGAGTGAAGTGTAAGATGATAGGTAAAGTGTGTAGAGTCATAATAGACTCAGGGTCTACTGACAACATAGTGTCAGAGGAAGCAGTCAGCAAGCTAAAAATGAAGAGGATACCCTACACAAATCCCTAAAAGGTCACCTGGCTAAACAAAGGGCAACATGTCCTTGTCAATGAGCAAGATTGGGTGGAGTTTTCAATTGGGAGGTATAAGGACAAAGTATTATGTGATGTCCTACCTATGGACGCATGTCACCTACTCTTAGGTAGACCATGGAAATTTGACAGAAAGGCCATGCATGATGGTTCAAAGAACTCGTACACTTTCAACAAAGACAACGTGACATTCAAAATCCAGTCACTACTAGAAGATGCAAAATTGAAGACAAATGGTCCAAATGTTCTCATAGTGAGTGAGAAGGAGTTCTTAGAGGCTTTATAAGGAGAAGGAGTTGGGTTTGCACTGATGTTAAAACCAAAGGAAGTTAGAGAAAAAATAGAGAAGGGGACATAGCTACCTAAAGAAGTCCAAGAGATGTTGCAGAGATATGAAGGTATAGTTAGTGATGGACAACCATCAACCCTACCCCCTAAGAGGTCTGTAAGCCATCAGATATACCTAATACCAAGAGCTACCCTACCCAATAAGGCAGCTTGTAAGATGACCCCTCAACAGAATGAGGAGATTTCTAGAAAAATCCAAGAGCTCCTAGAACAAGGCCTTATAAGAAAGAGTATTAGTGTATGTGTCATGCCCACTGTCCTAGCACCCAAAAAGGGAGGAACTTGGAGGTTATCTATAGACTCTAGAGAAATCAATAGGATTACAATAACGTATAGATTACCTATCCCTAGGATAGAATACCTAATGGGCTATCTAGGAGGAGCAAGGTACTTTACAAAGATAGACCTAAAGAGTGGCTACCATCAAATCAGGGTAAATGAAGGGGATGAGTGGAAGACAGCCTTCAAGACCACAAAAGGACTGTATGAGTGACTTGTCATGCCATTTGGCCTATCCAATGCCCCATCAAATTTCATGAGATTGATGAATGAGGTCCTCAAAGACTATATTGGAAATTTTGTAGTAGTCTATTTAGATGATATACTCATCTATAGTAAGACAAGATAAGAACACCTCAAACACTTGGAAATGGTTTTTAAGAAGCTGCAGGAGGAGAAGTTGATGATCAAATTTTAAAAGTGTGAGTTCATCAAGACAGAGCTAGTATATCTTGATTTTGTACTATCTCAGGGTAACCTAAAGATGGATCCAAGTAAAGTGGAAGCCATTCTCAATTGGCCTACTCCAAGGACAACAACAGAGGTAAGGAGTTTTCATCATTTGGCCCAATATTATAGAAAGTTTATCAAATAATTCAATGTAATTTGTGCTCCCGTGTTAGACACTATAAAAGGAGGCATGAAGACTAAGTTTGTATGGAATGAAAAAGCTGATCATGGTTTTGAATTGTTAAAGAAAAAGATTTCTACACAACCTATTTTGGTTTTGCCAAGTTTTGAAAAGTTATTTACAGTAGAATGTGATGCTAGGAATGTGGAAATTGGTGTTGTCTTAAGCCAAGAGGGAAGACCAGTGGCTTTCCATTATGAGAAGTTGAGTGAAGCTAAGAAGAAATATTATTATTATGACCTAGAGCTATATTCTCTAGTTCAGGCACTGAGAAAGTGGAGGCACTATTTTCTTCCAAAAGAGTTCATAGTCTATTCAAACAACTAGACATTAAGTTTCTTGAACTCTCAAGACAAACTCAATCATAAGACCATGAAGTGGATTGAGTACTTGCAAGCATACACATTCAATATCAAACACAAGAATGGATTGCAGAACAAGGTTGTAGATGCCTTGAGTAGAAGAGCCCTGACTATTTAGGAGATACAACTGTAGAGCATGGGGATAGACAACTTCAAAGATCTCTATGGTGAAGATGAAGACTTTGCAGACATCTATAAGGTATGCCAAGAATATAGGAATAACTTTCATAGTCAATATTATGAATATACTTTGAAGAGTGATATATTGTTTAAAGGGAGTCAATTATGTGTCCCTAGAGGGTCTATAAGGGAGAATTTGATTCAAGAGAAATACAATGGTGCACTTAATGGCCATTTTGGGGTCAATAAGACACAATAACTAGTTCAGAGATTTTACTTCTGGCCCAATATGAAGGTGGATATTAGAAGATATGTTGAGAGTTGTGTTGTGTGCCAGAAGGCCAAGGGAACATTCTATATTGAAAGCCTATACCAACCAATTCCTATTCCAACTAGACCATGGGAATGCTTGAGCATGGACTTTGTAGTTGGGTTGGCTAAGTCAAGATAGGGAATAGATAGTGTCTATGTGATAGTGGAAAAATTTAGTAAGATGGCACACTTTGTACCCTGCAAGATAACACATGATGCAAGTCAAATAGATTCTTTATTCTTTAAGGAGGTATTCAGAATACATGGTTTTCCATTAAGCATAGTTTCAGATAGAGACACCAAGTTCATGAGTCAATTTTTGAAGACTCTCTGGCAGAAGTTGGGAACCAACTTATCTTTTGGATCAACATACCATCCTCAGTTAGATGGCCAAACAAAGGTAGTAAATAGGAGTCTTGGAAATCTCCTAAGGTTTCTAACTAAGGAGTATGGTCAGACTTGGGACCAACTCATTGTGCAAGCAGAATATGACTACAATGACACAATGAATAGGACTACTGGTAAGAGTCCTATTGAAATTGTCTATGGCCTACACCCTAGAGGCATATGTGAGCTTAGGGATCTAAAGGACGGAGTTAAAGGGAGTGAATATGCAAAGAAATTTTCACATGCAATGCAAGAAGTCCATGAGACAATGAGGAAGACACTCATTGAAAATACTGAGAAGATCAAGAACAAAGTGGATGAGATAAAAAGGGATGTTCAGTTCAAGGTTGGGGATTTAGTCATGGTAGACCTCAACAAGGAAAGAATATAGAAAGGAGTCCCACATAAGCTGGAGATGAGAAGGATTGGTCCATGTACAATATTGTCCAAATATGGAGCAAATTCTTATAAGGTGGAGTTACCAGAGAATAGTGGGTTTTCACCTATCTTTAACATTGTAGACTTGGTCTTATACAAAGGGCCAATACCTAATATAGGTCAAAGTTTGAATGAATTCATTCAAGAGCTAGAAGATCTCCATTTTCCATCTACACCAATCAAGAAAGCAGAACACATTTTGGATTCCAGAATTTACAAAAAGACCAGAAAGAAGGATTACAAGGAACACTTAGCGAAGTGGCAAGGACAATTGGATGTAGATGCAACATGGATAAAGGATTCAGAGTTGAAAAATTTGGGCGTTGATCCTAACTTACTCAATCTAAGGATGGATTGACATCTTTTCATTTGGAGAGGATGGTGCAGGAGCACCTAGGCTATCCTCTAAGCCCTATAATGTTTTGGCTTGTAACTGACCCTATCCAAGTCAGTGTGTGTTTCATTTTGACCTTATTAGGTATTTCAAGGTGTGTTACTAGGTGGATCGATAGTTAGTGTCAAATCCAACCTAGTCTAGTTAATTTGCTTTAATGCATAGTTTGGTTTGAGTAGGGAAATTGAGTTTCAATGTGTCCTAGAGTTAGTTGGGTTGGGAAAGTGCCCAAAAAGGCCTTAATGATGTATATTCCTCGTACCAAGCATAGTAGAGGTCATAAAAGTTATTTTTAAGCATTTATGTAAAAGATGCTACAATGTTGCCATGACAACATTTTGCATTGTTGCAATGTTGCATGCAACACAAACAACATTTGGATTCCCTTCGAGATGGAGGTGAAAAATTAATGCTAGTGGCTTAAAATGATGGAGGAAGTATCCTAAGATTCTAGAGGAGTCATTTCCTGAGGTATTTTTTCATGTAAGCAAGTTTTTGAATATCATAGAACTCTACCATTCTGGTTTTGAGCAACAGTCGAGCATTTTTAGTTTCAGAGTGATTAGATGGATTGAATTGACATGTTTAATGGTGGGACTATGTGGATTAGTTTGTTTTGAGACTTTTTATTTCTTTGTGAAAGTACTTTAGAGTTATTTTGTTAACATTTGTAAATTGGTTAAGGTTTAGGGAGTCCACTGGTCTAGTTCAGAGTAGTTTGTGTTTTCATGGCTCCCCCATGAAATCAAACCATGGGAATATCCTAAGGGTGGATGGATGTTTTAGGGGAGACTATGTAGAGTGTACATATGCAAGGAGAGGTACCAAAGAGTTGATTTGTTATTTTTAATGTTATGCCCTAGGTGAGCAAGGCTTGTCCGGCTAGGAGTGTAACAAAGCAAGAAACAAGTGCCATTACAAAGGTGTGTGTGAGAGAAAGAAATTGAGTGATGTTTTAGAAGCTTTAGGGTCTAACTGAACCCTTCCTATGAGCTTAGGTCTTGTCTAATCCATCTTGATACATTTTCATCAAGAAATTAGTGTGTTGCAAACAATCCTTGAAAATAGCCCAAAAGACCTACTTTTCAGGACAATAGTGTACATACAACTTGTGGAACTAAAAACTTGAAAATACTTAAGTTTTTGGAAAAGGGTATCTAAATCCTACATTTTTTTTTAGGGTTGTGTGGAATTTTTTAGCAAGAATCCAGAAAAACCTTCTGGATAGGGCTAATTGGGCTACTAGGCCTAATAGGATAAAAAGCAGTGTAAAGGTGGAACTCGATCACCTTGGGATTGAAGACCCATTAAAATGGGAGTAGTAGGATGAAAAATAGGTTTCTTAATGTTCAACGTGACCTTTTTAGCACTTATAAGCATGTTTGGGAAAGTTTGAGCTTGGAATATTCCAAGGAAGCATAGAGACAAGGTGTACTTTTCAATGGTGGAAATCTTTCAAGATTAAGCGTAGAGCAACTAACTCTTAGTGCGGAGTTAGAATAGTATTAGGGTGAAGACTTAAGACTTTAGTGGATTCTAGGAGTGAATTAGGATCCTAAGTAGACTAGGGAAAGTTAAGTCCTTAGTTGAGCAAGTGCAAGAAAATCTTGGAACACTTACACCACAAGCCACTTCAATATTGTGATCAAGATATTGGTTACACTCAACCTCTCATTAGTGTTGAGCCTTCCAATCCCATTCCTAATTCAATACATAGTATTTCTACCTATAGTTCCTTTTTCTTATTCTAATGTCCCTTCCATTTCACATAATTCTCCTAATATCACTTACACGTCTCCTTCTACTCTTTCCTTTGAATCTACAATCAATAGTCTTTCTTAAATTGTGTCATCCAGAGTAATCTTTAAGAAACCTCCCCTTCAAAAAAGGTGTAAAAATTTGGCGAAATTTAGAAAATTGCAGAGGGAATGATTAATTTTATTGGCAAAATTTTTTCTTTTCAAAGTAAAAAAAATAATCTCATTTGGCGAATAAAAAACAATATGAATAGTATAAAAATATATATTGGCGAATAGAAAAGAGTATTTATAGTATTAAAAATATATATTGGCGAATAAAAAATAGTATTGATAGTATTAAAATTATATATTGGCGAATAAAAAATAGTATTGATAGTATTAAAATTAAATAATGGCGAATGAAAAACAGTATTGATAGTATAAAAAATATATAATGGCGAATGAAAAATAGTATTTATAGTATTAAAATTATATATTGGCGAATAAAAAACAATATTGATAGTATTAAAATTATATAATGGCGAATGAAAAACAGTATTGATAGTATAAAAAAAATATAATGGCGAATGGAAAACATTATTTTTTAATAAAAAATATATATTGGCGAAGAAAATACAGTATTTATAGTATTAAAAATATAAATTGGCGAATAAAATACAATATTTATAGTATTAAAATTATATAATGGCGAATAAAATATAGTATTTATAGTATTAAAATTATATATTGGCGAATAAATAATAGTATTTATAGTATTTGCGTAGCTTCGGCAGGCTAAAAGGAGGGTCAATGCTGACAGTTACGAAGATACGTAATGGTTAGGTTGACAACGTATGTGACTTTGGCGGTTATGTTGGCAGTTTGGAGTTGAAGGCCATGAAGATACGCAAAGGACAGGTTGACATTGTGCGTGACTTTGAAAGTTATGATCGCAGGTAGGATATGCGGGTTCTGAGGCCACACTGGAAACCTACGTAACTTCACCACGAAGTTATAGTGATAGTGAACACTAAAGTGCAATTAAAGAGACTTATCGATGCCAAGATTTTGATTAGACATTAAAAAGGATAATTTGTATGAGATTTTAATAAACAATGAATGAATGAATGAAAGATTTTAATGAACATTCATTATTTTTCTTTTCGGAGTGAAGTCACCTTATGCGAAACATTCCTTCAAAATTTACTGCGGCTGCCAAGTTGTCACTTGTCAGT
>MU225019.1:3706162-3734502 GCA_018584345.1 Thuja plicata | reverse complement strand
CCTCTCACTACTCACTAGGAAATTAATAGTCACTAGTCACTAGGAAATTAATAGCAATACTTTTACTGTGAAATGTGAACAAATAATTTCTTACCTTGGTCCAGCCTCCTCTGAATTCTTATTCTCTGTAATGCTGAATCGTCTGTTTACTGTAATGTTGAATCGTTTGTTTACTTAAAAACTAACAATTGCACCCAGAGTAACAAATCTCATATTAATTTATATCAATCCATGATTCAAATTTCCATTTTTTTAATTCCCAGGCTTTTGGCGAATATGCGCCGACTTGAAAGTAGTATTAAGAAACGGATGGCGAAATAAGGTCGTCGGCGATATAACAATTAATTAAGGGTTGGAAAAATAAGGTGGTGGGCAAAATAGAAATTAATTTATGGTTGGCGAAATAAGGTCGTGGGAAATATAACAATTAATTAACAATTGGCGAAATAAGGTCATGGGAAGTATAACAATTAATTAATGATTGGAGAAATAAGGTCGTGGTCTATATAATAATGAATTAATGGTTGGCAAAATAGGTCGTGGTCTATAAACATATTATTTAATGGGTGGCGAAATAGGTCATGGTTAAGATAACAATATAAACCATTTGGCTATTCTAAATTTTATATGCAATTCATAATTAATACCCTGGGCGAATAAGAGACCCTTAAAAAACCACATCAAATTTGTTAAAGGCAAATAAGAGACTGTTAAAAGAACCACGTCAGATTTGTTAAAGGCGAATATATTGGTCAACCTTGTCAAACAACAAATCTTATTGGCGATTCCAATTAATATTTAACCATTTCCGTGTCAAGATTGGGCGATTTGGGTTACTGTATAACGTGCGCGATTCTCCAATTCCGCGATACAGATTTCCCAGAATTCACCAAAGGGCGGATATTCACCACTAAAAATTACTTTGGTGTCATCTTTACAACAAAAAGTTTCTTCCATGACTCAATCCAAGTATAACATTCCTACATGTGATATTTCTAGTCACCTATCCTTGGATATAACCTATGTTACCATTTGTCTATATATGGAGATCCCTAATTTAGACACCTACAATGGTAAAGGTGATCTCTTAACTCATGTTAAGACCTTTCAAACTTTGTGTGGTGACTTTTCTCATGAACAAAGATTCATGGATAATCTATTTACTAGAACCTTTCAAGATAAGGCCTTGCAATGGTATTCCTCCTTTCCTCCTTATTCCTTTTATTCCTTTCAAAAACTTGTCAATTTCTTCATTCAAGAATTCCAAAATAATATTGGTACTAAGATATCCTTCACTGATTTGATGCATTGTAAAAAAGGTCCTAAAGAAAAGGTTACTAATTCCATTGGTAGATTTAAACATTTTCATGCTCAAATTTATTTTTCTCTACCTGATATTGATGTGAAGCATATGTTTATTTCTAAATTACAAAAAGATATTAGGGACAAGATTTTTTTTTTTGAATTCTCTTCTTTTACTCAATTATGTGTAGTGCTTAATAATTATCAGCTTCAAGTGAGTCAATTTGAGAGCACCACTCTAATGGCTTTGGTTGATAAGGGTGATGTTGCATCACAGTCCTTTCAGAAGTTTCAAAAACCAAAGGGATTCATCAAGATAAATTCTTCATATAATAATTCAGATGATAAAATGGCAACAACATCCAAAGGTGTGGCTTCTTTGTCATCTTGCTTTAAACCTTCTCATACTTTTACTCATCTTAATGAATCTTTGCATAATGTGATGATGAAGTGTCTCAACACTAATATGTTAACGCTTCCTCCCATTAACCCAATTGATCCTAATAAATGTCAATAAAAATAATTAAATCCTAAATATTTTTGTCAATATCATCGTCACCATGGTCACGATACTGAAAAATGTTTCGATTTGGAATCCGTCATCCAAGACCTTATTGATTCCAATTCCATATCTATTAAAGGCATGAATGATCAAGGAAATAAATTTGTATAACCTCCCAATAAAAAAATGTAAATTTATATAGATCCTTTACCCTCTCATTCCACTCATACCATTGAATCTACCGAGCCTTTTCCTTATTCCTCCCATGTTGTTGCATATGATGATGGATCTATTGAAGCCAAAAATAGGGTCAATCTATCAATCAAACTGAATCAAAACCTAAACCCAAACCATAACCTAAGATTCCTATTTACCTTTGATCCTAGTGAAAATATTAAGGCTCCTGATGGTCCTCTTTACATTGTTGCAATAGTTAATGGCCTTATTTCCTATGGTTTCCTTATAGATCCCACTTGTGTGATGAATTTTATAATTGAATAAAATATTTACAAAAGAAAAATGCAATGTGACTTCTATGGTGAATTTTATGTGACAATTTAAAGTTGTAATGGTTTCACTTATCCTACCCATGGTTCTATCACTTTTCTTGTAGAAGTTTGTGTTAAAAATTTAGATGTCACCTTTGTTTTCATTCCAACTTCTGATCAATTTCAATTTTGACTTGGTCTTCCTTGGCTCACCTGCATGAAAGTAGTAGCCTCTCCTATTCATAAGTATTTGAAATTTCCCCATAATGGAGAAATCGACATTGTTAATCATAGTCATTTCCATCCTCTAGTACCTCAAGATTATATTGACCTTGAATTCCTTTGGTCTTCTATACCTCGACCCACTCACCCTCGCAAGGATAATCTTTTTCGATCCTACCAGAAGTACAAAATACAAAATATTTGTGAACTTTGCAATCCTAAGGGTATTCCTTCTCCTTTCCCTAGACCTAGAATCATTCCCACACCACCCACGCCTCCTCTTTATTCTTATGTTCCACCTCTTATAACTTAAAAAAATTCTACCCATCCTATCACTCAACCTAGTGAGGTTCTTTTGGTTCTCCCCCTAAGGAAGAAAAGGATCCAGTGTTGATTGATCCAAAACCAAAACATACCTCCAACAAGACTAAACATAATCGTTGTGCATGTGATTGCCATTGCAAATGTCATGCTAGATCCTGTGAGCATGCTTCCCAAATCATTTCTTCCCCTAAAACACCTACTGATGCTTTGATTCCATTTGACCAACATTTGCATGTCCCAAGCGATAAATTCAATTTGAAAAAGATGAAATTGAACACACATGATAATTATATTCATATCTTTGATTCTATTATGATTAATTTAGATGATGAAGATACTCTAGATGATGATGATACTTTTGATGCAACTAACAATAATATTTATTGTAATGATTTTAATGACATGTATGATCTTATTGATGTTAATCATGATTTTCCAACTATATTTTCACAATAATTATCTCTTAGTTATAGTGATGAACAAAGTGACCCATCTTTACAACATGGTCCTTGTTTGAAAATGGATATTATTCCATCTACCATGCTTGATGTTTCTCCTCGAGTGCATTTCCCACCTTCCCCTATCATTACAGACCGAGATGAGGGGTGGGCGATATGATTAACTAGCTCCTCTTATGTGGTGGATTCATTGTGTTTTCTTTTTTTCTTGTTTGTTGTGATGTGCTTCCCCTGTGATGTGTTTCTTTTTATATGTTTTGTTTAGATTTATTTAAATGACCCTTGTTGCTCTATTGGCGCAAGGTGTTAAAGGAATCGATCTATTGTGACATTCCTCTATTTATTTCTCATTTCTTCTATATGTTGTTACATGTTATGTTGTACATGTGCCAACGTTTATAAATATGCATTTGTGTTGTCTGATTGGGGATGATGCAAAATGGTAGCTACCATGATTTCGACCCAAAAATAATCTTCTTCGTGACTCTTATGTGCCATTCTTCCATTGTGCTTTTAGTTCTTCTACCTTATGGGAATGATGACATTTCATTTTGATATAATATACATGCATTATCATATGATCATACTGACCCCTGACTTAGTAGATTCCTTTCATGCTCTCTTTTGTTATGTGTTTCATTTTCCTTGGTTTGTCCTTTCTTGGGTCCATCTCAGAGTGGAAATGTCTTTTGTTGGATGCATGTACGCTTTGTTAAATCCATTTCTCCCATTAATGCATTTGGAATTGATTTAACATGGGGGCATACACTTTGCTCATTGTTTCACACTTTGTACACACACACACACACAATAATCCAATGTTACCTATCATGGATCCTTAGGCCGATTCTAGTTTCATGGATCCTTAGACTGATCCTGCTTTGATTGGTCCTTTGGTTTACCAATTTTCAAATCCTTTGACTAATCCTCTTCGATGGGTTGACTAGCAACTACGTAGCTTGCTAAACTTTCAATGTCATCTTTTGTAGTGCCTTTTCCTTTGCATGATTCATGGTAATGAAACTCCTTACTAGACTAGTGGTCATGCCCTCTTTCTCTCTCTTTTTTATCTCTCAAGTGATGCCTCTCTTATATTGGTTTTCAATTTGATGAATACTTAAGTCACTTGGGGGCTTGATGTTTCTTTGTCTTATTAACCTTGATAAGACCATTCATATGAGTTGATCTACTTTACCGTGATCATGAGTTTGTCTCATAAACCTGCTAAAGTGGGGGATAAATGTACCATCCTAAAAATTTAGAACATGTTATGTGTGCCTCTAATTAGGACCTATAGCCCCTCTTTTGTGATTTTGAGGTCTTTTTTCCAATTTTTCTTGATTCTGACAACCTGTAATTCAAATTGGGGCCTCTACTCATCATCCTGATGTCCCTGACCAAATTTGGGACAAAATCCTAGGGTGTAAAATATTTAAAACATTGTGTCGTTGGGTGCACAACATTTCAAATGTTCTACACTCAGGTATTGTGTCCCAGATTGGGCTCAAAGCATGATATCGGGTTTTAAAATCAATTATTCTCCGGTGGTTGACCTAGCTTAGTTTTAGATCCCAAAGTGAGGGGAAAAATATATAAACCACAAATATCTCCTCATTTTGTATTCATCAACTATATGCAAGCAATAATCTACTTTGGAGAAATTATTGTGATTCAAGATCATTCAAGCAAGCTAGGTGATTTCAAGATCTCAATCCAAAGCATTCTTCTTCTTCTTCTTCTCATCAAGGAAATCTTTGTCAAGTTGGAGCAAGATTTTCTATCCCATGGTGATGTCTTAGTGGAGCTCTTAAATAAGCAAAAATGATCTCTCTCTCTCTCTCTCTCTCTCTCTCTCTCTCTCTCTCTCTCTCATTGCAAGTGTGATCAAGCATTTCAAGAAAAATCAAGATCTAGGATTGGTATTAATAGATTCATGCACATGTTAAGGCATCCTTGATCCTACATCTCGTGTACAAGGCCAACATCTACATTCAAGCGATAAACATAAAACATATTTCATGGATTTGAACGATACTAACATCAATCCATGAGGGTAAGCACATAACATGGTACTGGGCCTTTACGTTTACTTTATACTTTACCTTTCATATTTAAAGGTTGATTCATAAATAGGGGTTTGACCAAGGCAAACCCCTTTAGCCAACCTATTTACCTATTTTTTTGTGCAGATACAAGCCATGAAGTTGTAATTGCATATCCGAGCTCTACATGTCCTAAAATAGGTCTTTATCAAATCTAGAATAGAATCATCGGGTACAAAATGTTCCAAACATTTTTCACCCTTAGAAATAGACCCAAATTTTCAGGACTGACAATAAGTAGGTTTCAAGACCCAGATCTAGAAATACAACCAATTTTGGGATTCTAACAGTAAAAAAAATAACAAAAGAATAACGTCTCCTTATTTTCTCCAAGGTACAAACATTTCAATTTTAATTTCCTCTTTAGTATTTGTAGATTTAGATAAATTAATTTTTCCTCCTCAATTTCCAAGCAACAAAAGAATAGAAGCCCCTAAGACCCGAATCTGGAATTGGCATCACTCCATCCTTTCTTGTGGTGTTGATCTGATTTGACTTGAGGAAGAATTGTATTCTAATGTACCTTGTAAAATATGGGAGAACTTAGATCCGATTAGGTGATCCTCATTTTCTCTTCTACAATACCTATAACATTTGTTGAATGATGTAATTACTGAGTATCGACTCCATTAGGCTCCATAGGTCTAAGCATACCCTTCCCCAATGGTGGATACTAGGAGATATCACACTCATTGAATATCCCTGAGCCCAAGTCCATTGTACCTTAATAATGATGATTTCCTTGTATTTTGGTATTTGAGCCCTAACTATTGCAATTACTAGCGTTAATAAAACCTAACTGTCTCGAGTAGTCAAAATGTAAAGTTTGTATGTGCATATAGGCTTAAGTTGCATTTTATTGCTATTTTTAATATGTAATGATTGAAAATGAAGTTAGATAATATTTAAGCATTTAAATGTTAAACATGTATTGTGTGTATTCAAAACGAAGGTAATTGCATAATTTGATTATTAGGGCTATTTGGGAATTAGAAAAGTGAATTTAATTAATTATCATTTTATTATATATGAAAAAAGAATAGTAAAGTGGGTTTATATTGAAAAAATAGAATTATTTTACACTTAGTTTTTATTTTCTACAATTTTTCTTTACCAAAACTCTCGTACATGTCATTTTTGGCTTTTGATTGGTAAGAATTTAGGAGGAAGATTTTATGGGTAGGAGCTCTATGTTTTTTTTTGGTGGTTTCTCCCTTATGTCCAAAGGATTTTTGTTGTTATTTTGTTGGTGAAAAGATCTTTATCTTTGAAGTTTTTGTGCAAGTTTGAAGTAAGGTCATGATTTCTTCTTGGTTTCTCAATATTTTTTATTTTAATTTCTTGCAATAGGTCTAAATTATGATTTAGAACATTTCTTTAATTTATAGAAAACCATTTCATTGATTTAACCAAAAGACTTGAATGAATTTCTAGAAATTATGCCCTAAGTAATGTTATGTTGCCTAAATTTTATTTAATGGATTAATTTTGATTTTGGGTGTAGATTTGTGATGTAGAACATATTGGGTCCAAAAGGGTATCTTTACTTTTTTGAAATTTTGAGTTTGAAATTTTAGTGTTCTCGAAGGTCCATTCATGGTAGAATGGCCTTATGGTTGGTTTTGGGCATTTTTGTGATATTTTAAAAAGAAATATAATTTTATGATTTAGAATTGATATTATGATAGAGGATAATGGAAAATATGTATAATATTTTAATTTGGGATTGATTTAGATCCATTTTCAGGTTGATATGGTCTTGATTAGGCATTTGTGCATTAAAAAGTGATGGTTTGGGAAATTTTGGGATATTAAAAAAATGGAATTTGATGATTTTAATGTTGGATAATGGATAATATGTATGATATTTTATTTTGGGATTGATTCAGAACCATTTGCATATGAATATGGCCAATTGGGCAAATGTGAATATCGATGATATATTGGGAAATTATACCTTAGATTTGGAATTGGAAATTCATGTGATATTATTTTTTACTTATTTAATATGTTTACTCATTTGTGTATGATGGGATGAACCTTAATATTAGGTACTAGAGTGGTTCATGGGGCTAGCTCTCAATGGGGTTGGGGCCTAAAGTGGTTTCCAGGGTAACTCGTTAGAAAGTGAGTGTAAGACAAATGAAAACTTAATCAAAACTTGGGTAGGATAAAACATTAATAATATAATTAGATGCCCCTTGTATAACTTTAGTGCTATCGAAGGTTGTGAGTATATGGAGAAGGCTTGGTTATCTATGGAGTGTTGATATAGCATGACCAAGTCTCGTCATTCGTATGAAAGTAATACTTGGTTCTACGTATTTGATTAGTACTTGAGAGATGTTTCTTTGATCTCATATTGGTTATTGTTTTTGGTATTGTGATTCATGGCATTATGTGTTTCTCCTTGTTACAATCTCTCTCTCATTTTAGTGTTGTTGTTTATATTTACCTTTTATTAATTATGAATTTATCGATGGTAAATTATTTTTGATTAGTCACTTTGATGTTTTAATGTTGTGTTATGGTCATGTATGACACGTGTAGATCATTATGATAGTTTTTATGGGTGTATGATGTGTATACTATGTGTTTAGTATTTGTGTAACCTATGTATCCACACATATATTCATTGTTAGAGTGCTTGGACTGTGTGAATGTGTCCATGAGCATGGTCAGGTGGATCTATTGATTCCAGATGGTTGGATGGTATTACAAGCCACTATTAGGGACCAATGATCTTAGCTTCAAGGATTGGCATCAAGAGTTCACCTTCTTGCTCTTCATTTCTTGCAAATCATAAACTATGTATATTGATTCAAAGCATTGTAATTATTGATGTAATTGTATAATTGAACTCTCCAAGTATTGAGTTGGATTTAACCATACAAAAATAGAATAGATTATAGTTGTTTATGTAGACACTTAAAAATGGTCAACACATGTGGCTCCCCTTTTTTAACATGTCTTATATACAGCATGCTTGATCTTTATTATTCATCAATATTCTGGCATTCCTTCATTAGTTAAATAATGATAAATATTCAATTAATTACTAACTTTTGTCCTCTAAAATCATCATGTCTTGTCAATTTGTCCTTGATCACTTGTCTGATTAAATAACTACGTCAACTATTTAATCTTTTTCTTACAGGTGAATAACCATTAATTTGTCCCCTTATCCTAAAATATCATCCCTTTGGTAAATAAATAAATATTTTATTTACCCACTTTCCCCTTTTCCCACAACTAAATAAATTTATTGATTTATTTGTCTAATTTTCCAAATATGAGGGAATTAATATTTTTAATTATTAAATTTCATTCCAATTTCTAACTCAACTTGTCTCTTTTCATGCTAATTTGTCTTCACTTCTAACTCTTCCAGCTTCCACTTTTCTCTCCACTTCTAACTCGCACTTGCTAATTTCCTTTTCCACTTTACTCTTTCCTCCTTCCATTTTCTCCTCCACTTAACATATTCCTCATTCCTTTCCTCCACTTACGAATGACATTTTTGTTGAGAATAAATATTTCTAATATTTATTTTCACTTAACTCTATCTTATTTCTATTTCCTCCTTCACTTGGAAATATAATTTCCAATTTATCATTACTTAACTTGTACTCTCATTTAATCTCGTCCATCGATTGTCTTGAGATCTAAATTGATCTTGGCCATCCAATATATCCCATTTTTTCTATAAATTGGACTCTCATTTCTCATTTTTGTAACCACAATTTTTGAGTATTTTCGACATCCTTCTATCCACAATTGATTTCATTTTGTAGGTGCAATTGTCTACATGAGATAAACATAGAATATTAGAGAAGAAATAAAAAGCAACGAGGCTTCATCAAAGGAGTATTGTTGGTTTGATTAGATTTATCATTATATTTGCTTTGTTTTGATTGTCTCATTGGTAGGTTAGGATAGTTTACATGATTTTATGGCTTTCATGATTGAAATTAATCATCTGTGTTTTCTAACACTAATTTTATTAGTTGACATTTTGGTGAAATTTACATGAACACATTACATAAATGATAAATTTTTAATCCATGTTTGATATAGGTTTTCTTTGCTGATTTATTTTTGTATGTAGAAAGTGGAGTCTAATATGTGATATATGTAGGGTTTCTTATTTTAAATATGCAATGAATCATAGTTTTTAATTGGTTATTTCTTTCATTCAATAGATTAAAGGAAATTAAAATGAACAACAACTCGCATCTAGCCTAATTAGGGCGATAATGAGCTACAAATTGTACATAGTCTAATTAGGAAGATTAATGAACCCAACCATTTTCATTTAGATCTAAATAGGGGGATAAAAGAACCCTATAATTTCCCCCTAGTTTTAATTTGTACAATAGGAAATGAGGAGAGCAATGCAATAGGTAATATGGTAGATGAATTACTTCCCTATTTCATTGATTGTGCATTAGGAAGGAAGAATGTCCCCATTCTTCTCTAGAGGTGACTCAAGCACTAATTAGAGACAAATTTTGTCCTTCACTAAGTAATGTAATGGAATGAAATGAGAATGATTAAGTTATGTAATAGATCTATTAGAAAAGACACAAAAATTGTTGAAAACAAACAGAAACAAAAATTAGAATATAAAATGGACCTGTGATAGAAAATTGAACTGAGAGTGGGTGGGACACATTGAGTTTGGCGATGTGTCCCCATGACAAGTCAAGTTTGGCGATGTGTTCCTGATGTTTTTTGTTGAAACTTTAATAGAACCCATAAATGTACTTGTTCTACCCAGATCTGATCCAACGACTTTATATCATGTTCCTGCACACATAAAAATGGAAAAAAGGTTATGGAAAAGGGTTTTCCTTGGTCAAACCCCTATTTAGGAATCAACCTTGAAAATAGAAAGATATTTCATAAGGAAATATAAATAAAAAGGAAAATTATTGATTTACATTGCGTAAACCATCATGAATGGATGTAGAAATAACTCAAATCCATGAAGATGCTTGAATGTGCTTGAAATCCAAATATTTGACCTTGGAATGTGTAGGCAGAAATTATGCCAGGAATAGTTAAATAAGACTTTGTGTTAGTTAATGTAATAAAACATTGTTCTGAAGGGGTGTCAGTTGTGTCATCAGTTGGTGACTATTGGAGACTTAACCAACCATGTTGCATATATTTGTAGGGAGTCTAAAACAAGTGAAGGGTGTGGTTAATGTTGGAAATATTATGCTATGGAATATATATCATTTTGTCATTTATGTTGAATGTGATTCTATGTTATTCATGTTATGGTTGTATTTCATTTATCTCTAGGATTATGCAATCCTGTTGAATCTGTATATGTTGTGCAATCCATCTCCAGCTAGGCATCTAATAGAATGTAATGTAGAAGCAAGGATTCCTTTACAAATGCATAAATCTATGATTACCACTCCTAGAGCTTGAATGTAGATGTGAGCTTGATAATCACTTTCAAAGAGGAGAGAGAAGATGGATGAATGAATTGATTTTCTTGCTTGATTTGAGAATTCCTCTACTTGGTCATCATGGGAGAATAAATTGCATCAAATGGATAATATTTCCTTGAATTTTAATGATCTTGAAGAATTGGATACTTGGAGATCTTGATCTTGGATATTTTCCTTCAAATCTTAAATCTGATTTTTTTGCTTGCTTGAAATCTAGATGGTTGGGTTGCCAATTTTTTTTGTATATAGTTGTTGGACATACTTGCACTTGATAATGGATGTCAAAATGAGGAGTGATAAGGGGTTCATATACTAACTCCATCATTTATGGATTGAAATCTAATCTAGACCAAACACAAATGAAAATCTCAAAATAGGACCCCAACATCGGGCCCCGAGGAAAGTTTGGGCCCCAAAACCTAGGGAAAGGTTGCCATTGGCGATGTGTCCCAAGTAGAATGGGCTCAAATTTTAGGGGGAGCTTAGGGAGAGATAATAAAAGTGGGAGGAGAAAATAAAAATTTTGAGGATCAAGGATAACAATCATTCAGACCTTGAAATCACCAAAATATGGCCTAATAGGTCCAAAGCATCCAATTATGGGTGCTAACTTTTTAGGACTATACATTTAGCCCCCACTTTAGTAGGAGTATGAGACAAACTCATACTCAAAGTAAATTAGATCAATGCATAAGATCAATCTTATCAAGGTTAAGGAGACAGAAACATCAAGCCCCCAAGTGACTCAAGTATTCATTGAATTTGAAACCAAGATAAGAGAGGCATCACTCGGTAGAGAAAGAAAGAGAAGGCAAAGGAGAGAGAAGTTTGATCGCTAGCGTAGTAAGAGATTTCCTTACTATGGATCACACAAAGGGAAAGTACTACAAAATATGGCATTAAAGGTATAGAAAGATGTGTTATGCTAGTCAATCCATTGAAATGATTATTCATTAAGCAAATCATTATTTCCATTAAGGGATCTGATAAGGGTGATCAATCCTAAGGAAAGAATTATCTCCATAGGGATCAAGAAAAGAAGATAAGGCCTTAAGGAAAGCATTGTCTTTGTTAAGGGATCAAGAATAGTGATCAAGCCTAAGGAAATATTTGTCTCCTTAGGGATCAAAGAAGGAGGGTTAGTCCTTAAGGAAAGCCTTCTCTTCATTAAGGGATCAAATGAAAGGATGAAAACAAGGAAATCATTGTCTCCTTATTCATCCACAAGAAAGGTTTGATTTAATCATTGTGTATGTGTGTGAAAAATATGAAACATGGAGTGGAGTGTATGCCCCCACATTAAAGAAATTGCAAAAGCCTCAATGGGAGCAATGGATTTAATGGAGCATACAGGCACCCACAAGAAACATTTCCACTATGAGATGCCCCCAATAAAGGACAAATGAAGGAAAATTAAAACATGAAAAAAGAGAGAACGTAAGGGATCTACTAATTATGGGGTCAGAATTATTATATGATAATACATAAGATATTATATCAAAATGAACTATCATAGTCCCCAAAAGGTAGTAGAACTAAAAGTACAATGGAATAATGTCACGTGTGAATAAAAAGAAGAGTCTTTTTGGGTCGACATCATAAAGAACAAAAATAATAGGTAGATTTCATGTTTTTATCATCCCCAATCAAATAACACAAAGGCACATTTATGAACAATGGCACATGCACATCATAACATGTAACAACTTATAGAAGAATTAAGATAAACATAGAGGAATGTCACAACATTTTGATTCCTTTATCACCTTGCACCAATGAAGCAACAAGGGTCATTTAAATAAATCTAAATTAAATATATAACATGAAACACATCATGGGGGAAGCACATTACAACAGTAAAAAACACAAAATACACCACACAAGAGGATCCAGTCAAGTGTATCACTTGACCCCCCATCACAGTCTGTAGTGTTTAGGGAAGGTTGGAAACACACAAGAGGAACAATGTAAAGCATGGTAGATGGAACAATATCCAGTTACGAACAAGGACCATGTTGTGAAGATGGCTCACTTTTCTCATCACTAGGATTAAGAGATAATTGTTGTGAAAATATAGATGGTAAATCGTGATTAACATCAATAAGCTCAAACATATCATCAGAATAACTAGCATCGTTAGTTGCATTATGATCATCAAAAGTATCATCATCAAGAGTATCTTCTTCATCCAAATTAATTGTAATATAATCCAAGATACGAATAGAATTGTCATGTTTGTTCAATTTGATCTTTTTCATGTTAACTTACTCTTTTGGCTCAATCATAGGTTGATCAAAAGGGATCAAGACATAATTAAGTGTTTTGGGTGAAGTAATGTTTTGGGAAACACACTGACGTGAACTAGCACAATGTTTACAGTGGCGGTCATGAGCATGTCAGTTATGTTTGATTTTGCTAGAAATTGGGTTTGGTTCAGGATCAATCAACATCGGGTCCTTTTCTTCTTTAGGGGGAATAATGAAAGGAACCACACTAGGTTCAGAGATATCATCAGTAGAATACTTATAAGACATAGGAGGTGTAACTAAAGCATATATAGTAGGTGTAGGTGGTGTAAGAATAATTCCATGTCTAGGACAAGGAGATGGAATATCCTTAGGTTTTCTAAGCTCACAAATATTTTGGATCTTGTAGGATACATATGATCAGAAGAGATTATGGCTATGAGGTTGAGTTGGTTGAGGCATGGAAGGCCAAAATAATTCAAGGTCAAAATAATTTTGAGGTACCAAGGGATGGTAAAGGCTATGGTTAACAGTCATGATTTGTCCATTGTGAGGAAATTTTAAACACTTATGCATAGGAGAGGCCATAGCTTTCATGGAAGTAAGCCAAGGAAGACCACATTTGACTTGAAATTTATAAGAATTTGGAATCACGGTAAAGGTAACATCTAAGTTTTTCAACTACCTTCAATAGGTAATGAAATGGAACTATGGGAAGGATAAAGGAAACCATTGCAAGTTTTTATCATAACATCAAATTTATCATAAAAACCATGTTGCAATTGTCTATTAAAAATATGTTCTTTAGCTATCACATTCACCATGCAAGTAGGCTCAATTAGGACACCACAAGAATGAAGGCCATTAAGCTTTGGCACAATTTAAAGAGGACCATTAGGTACTTTAATTATCTTAGTAGGCTTAAAGGTAATGCAAATCTTAGGTTTAGTTTTAGGTTTAGGTTTGCTTTGATGAATAAGATTGCCAACGTTATTGGTTTCATTACATTTATCATCATAGTAAAACACATGAGTGGAAGAAGAAGGAAAATTTTGTGTACACTCAATGGTATTGGTTGAATGAGAGGACAAAGGATTGGTATAGATTTATAAGTTTTGGTTGGGAGGTGCTATGAATTTATTTCCTTAATCATTAACACTCTCGATAGATATAGCATTAGAATCAATGAGTTATTGAATAAAAAATTTCATATAGAAATACTTTTCAGTATCATGACTAGGATGACAATGGTATTTATATAAATATTTGTGATCAAAGTGTTTGGGTAAAGGTTTGGATGTGTCAATTGGCTTAACAGAAATAAGAATTAACACTTTAGCATTAATCAACTTCAACATCACATTATGCAAAGATTCAGAAAGTGGAGTAAAATTATGTGGAAGTCTAAAAATGGATGACAAAGGAGCCACACCTTTGGATATTGTTGCCACTTTCTCATCAACATTGTTGGTTGAATGATTGATCTTAATGAAGTTATTTGGTTTTTGAAAATTGTTAAAATGGTTAGATGCAACATCGCTCTTATCAACACGAGCCATTAGAGTAGTTCTCTCAAACTGAATCACTTCAAGTTGATAATTATGAAGCACCACACATAATTAAGTAAAAGAGGAAAATTCAGATAGAAAAATCTTAACTCTAATGTCTTTTTATATATTAGCAATGAAAATACGTTATACATCAATATCAGGCACAAGATAAGAAATCTGAGAATACAAATGCTTAAATCTACCAATGAAATCAATCAATTTTTCTCTAATACCTTGTTTACAATGCATTAAATCAGTTCAAAAATCTTAGGACCAATGTTGTTTAAAAAAATTCAAATGAAGGCATTAGCAATTTTTTTGAAAGAATCAATAGAATATGGAGGCAAAGAACAATACCATTGTAAGGCTTTGTCTTGAAAGGTTCTAGTAAATAGTTTATCCATGAACCTATGATCATGAGACAAATCACTACACAATGTTTGAAAGGTTTTGACATGATTCAAAGGATCACCTTTACCATTATAAGTCTCAAGATGAGGGACTCCATATATTGTGGAATAATGACATAGATGATATCCAAAGACAGAGGACTAGAAATATCACAAGTAGGAATGTTGAACTTGGATTGAGTCATTGAAGCATTTTTTTTGTTGCAAAGAAGACACAATTTGAGCCAAACTATTAATGGTAAAATTAGTACAAATAGTGGCAGGAGGAGATATGTTTGAAATGTTTGGAGCATTGTGAGAAATGGAGGGAATAGTTCAATATGAAAAGGGGACACTATTGTAAGTGGGAATTGATGAAGGTAAACAAGAACATGGCACACTTGAAAGGATAGTGGAAATGATAGGGTTAGGAATGCTAAAATTTGTAGGGTTGATGTTTTAAATGTAAGTGGTTATGATAGGTGGAGCATAGGTGCACACACTAGAAATTGAGGTAGAAATAGGCACAAAGGTCTCAACACTAGTGGTATTTGGAATGAAACCTAGCTCTTGAGAACAATCTCTAATAGGCTAGACATTGTTATCAATGAGATGAGAGATACTATGTAGGATGTTGACACCATGTTCATCATTATGAATTAACTTCCTTAAGCCCTCTACAATAGAAATGACTTTAGGATTAGAATTTTATTGTCTTAACCATTGTTTAAATTTCTCAAAATCATTGGGAAGTTTTTAGACTTTCATAGGAGAGACTCTTAAAGCCTCATCTTCATCATGAGAATAATTGGAAGAGTTGTTCTCCATAATAGGATTGATGTCACTAGTATTCATGTTAGTCTCATTAAGATTCCTAGGAAAAAGAGAAGTCTTGGGATCAAAGGAACCCATAAGTCTATGACTTCTCCTAGCTAAAATTCTATAAGTAGTACTCAAAGTAATAACACTCATGCACAAGGGAATGAAAGAAAAGATATATATCTAATGCAATTTTAATATTTGAAAGAGATATGCAATAATAATATTTTCATGAAAAGTGCATCTAACTAAAAAAATTAAACATTTAATGTAAATAATGCAATTTAGATCTAGATCTAATTATGAGAATGATAAATATGTAATTCATACAATGTAAATATAAACACCAAATCAAATTTTCAATGTAATATGTCAGTTCACCAAAATATACATTGGGTGAACCTATACATCTATATGCATACAAAGTGATAAATATAAGATCTAATGTAATGCATATAAAGAGATCATGCAAAGGATATCTAACTACCAAATCAAAAGTATGTAAGAGGAGCCAGGATCACCAAAATGTATAGATGGGAAATGGGGAGAGAAATGCACTAAGTAATGTGGTAAATGAATTACTTCCCCATTTCATTGATTGCAAATTATGAAGGAAGAATGCCCCCAATAGACTCAAGAGGTGACTCTAGTACTAATTGGGGACAAGGTCTATCCTTTACTAATTAATGGAATAGAATGTAATGAGAATGATTAATAGATGTAATAGATCTATTAGAAAAGACTCAAAAAAGCTACTGAAAATAGACTAAAACAGACAGATAATGAGATGAAACTGACAAAAACATAAATATGAAGCCAAAACAGACCTGTGATAGAAATTTTAGATAAAATTGGTTGGGACACATTGAGTGTGGTGACATGTTCTTGATGTTTTTGGCTAAAAATTTGATAGAACCCGCAACTATACCTGATCTCCACAGATCTGATCCGACAACTTTGTATCTTGTTCTTGCACACAGAAAAATAGGGAAAAGGGTTGTGGAAAGGGGTTTTCCTCGGTCAAACCACTATTTAGGAATAAACCTTGAAAATAGAAAGAAATTGCATAAGAAAATGTATGTAAAAAGGTAAAAAAATTATTTACCTTACGTAAACCCTCATGAACGGATGTAGAAATCGCTCAAATCCATGAAGATGCTTGAATGTGCTTGAAATTGAAAGAGTTTACCTTCTAATATAATGTATAATAAAGGATTCCTTCAAAAATGCATAGATATATGATTTCCACTCCTAGATCTTGAATGTGGATATGCTTGATAATCACTTGCAAAGAGGAGAGAGAAGATGGATGAATGAATTGATCTTCTTGATTGATTTGAGAATTCCTCTACTCGGACATCATGGGAGAATAGATTTCATCAAATGAATATTATTACCTTATATTTTAATGATCTTTAAGAATTGGATACTTGGAGATCTTGATCTTGGATACTTACCTTCAAATCTTGAATCCAATTACTTTTGCATGCTTGAAATCTTGATGGATTGGTTGCGAAAAATGCTTGCACATAGTTTTTGGACATACTTGCACTTTATAATTGATGTAAAAATGAGGAGAAATACAGATTTATTATACTAACTCCATCATTTCATTATTCAAATCTGATCTAGGCTGGCCACAAATGAAAATATCAATATAGGACCCTGACATTGGGCCCCGGGGAAATTTTGGCCCCAAAACCCTGGGAGAGGTCACTAGTGGCGACGTGTCCCAGGGACATGTATCCATTGGTGAAATTTCCTAGGAAGAATGGGCTCAAATTTTAGGGGGAGCTCGGGGAGAGAGAATAGGAGCGGGAGGAGAAAAGACAACTTGCCATGATCAAGCATAATGGGCATTCAAACCTCAAAATCACCAAATGGGGCCTAATAGATCCTAAAGAATCTAATTATGGCTGCTAAATATTTATTACTATACATAGTTAAGAAGGGAAAAGAATAATGATTTGTGTTTTTTTATCATATTTCCTTTCTTAATGGGTTACTGAACAATACTTTTCACCTAGGTTTAATTAGGAAGGAAAAGAACAATAATTTGTGTTATTTTGATCACATTTCCTTTCTAATCACTAAATGAATCATGTTTTCTAGAAATGTCTTGTGAGCTTTCACGTCATAGGGTGGGCCTAGTGCTACACTAAGTATCCTCTCCCCTTTCCTTCAGGATCCTGGGTGTAAGAGAAAAGTGATTGCGATGCCCAATTTTTTGATTTCTTAGAGAGAATTAGTATTTGGTGGTAAAATAAGTACTCACCCAAAATAATGGTTCAAGAAGCACTCCTTCGATCTGCTATACAAATTGATGTTTGCATTTAGGTATTCCCCATAGTTTCCCTAGTACCCACATTCATGTTAGGTATTTTAAAACCCTTCTTCCTTATCAAAAAATGACTGGGACTATGCTACTTGGATGCATGCAAGAGACTTGAAGGTTTCCCAATATGGAAAAAATATTTTAGAAGCCAAAACCTTATGCTTGCCGGAGCAGGACGACAGACCTTCGAAGCCACTCCGCACATACAATTCATTATTGAGACATAAATTCCCTAGTTCATTAGGTCTCTATACCTTTGAGGTAAAAGGTCAAGTGATTAGCATGCCATGGAGAGGATCTAGTGACACTTGATTCTCTACTTTTATAATTTTTTTAAGTATATGGATTTATCCAAGTGGGGACTTAGCAAGTAGTATCCTCTTTCTAGCCTAGTTTGTGCTTGTCTTCAAAGTATTTAAAAATTTTTGATACCAATGATCAAAAATTTGGGATCGCATGGGACCTTTTCATGTTCCTCTAGTTGGATTTAAAAACAACCATTCTATCTGATCTATCTTATGTAATTATTCAAAAAAATTCCCAATCAAAGTAAAACTCACACAACATTTCAAACAGTTGTCCAAACACTTCAAACATTGTTAAACTCAAACATTTCACACATAGGAAATCAAAAGTATCATAAGTTTTGGAATGTTATTTCAACCTTTCATGATTAGGTGTCTCCTTAGATTAAACTTTGTATATTCCTCATTTTCCTTAGACCCTAAGTTAATTATTGCATTGCCTCAAACCTAAGTCATTGATTAGACCAAACTCATGTCTTCCTCATATTATCCCATTGCATCCTCACTTAGATCCTAAATCAAGCTTTGAAAAACCTCAAAATCTAATTCTTAAGGTTAAATATTGTGTGGTTGATAGGAAGTATATACCTTGTCAAAACTGTGTCCTTTTATCACTATCATTAAGTCAATACCCTAAATTATCAGTCTAATGGTGGGTTTGACTTTGTCCTTTGTCCTTAGTTTGTCCTTTGGTCCTTTATGGTCTTTTCCCCACTTAAATTTCTTAGGGTTACATCTCTAGACTTGTATTTCCAAGTAATTCAAAGTCTTAAAAACCCAAAAACATAGATTGCATTCTTGTCATCCCTAAGTTGCACTATCAAAATTTCCAAAAAATACCAAAAACATAGATTGCATTTTATATCCTTTAAATTGTATTTGTCCTTCATCTCTTAGAGTCACACTTTTAATTCCTCTAGATTCACTCATAAATTTTGAAAATCCAAAAATATAGAATAACACAATGGTTGAAATGAGATCCTAAGCTTCTACAAGACAACATAATCAAAACATCAACCCAATTTCATCACTAAGCATTAGCCCTTGGTCAAAGTCCAAAAAAAGCATGATGTATTGGAATTAATTATATTTAAAGAGTTACTTATATTTTAGATAAGGTGACCCTCCAACTAAAAGAGCTCATCACCCCCTTATTAGCCTTCCTACCCTCATGGGACCATGTCATCATAATCAACCTATCAATCACATAAATCCAACTTATACATGTCCTGAACCCCAGATCAAGCTTCATTCAATTCAATCTCAAATAAAAATCCCCTAAATTATATTCACACCCCATTCAACTAAATTATATATCAAATTGTTTTCAACCAATTCTCAAATCAATCCCTATTTAACCAAGTCTCAAATCAATCCCCATTCAATCCAATCCCAAACCAAGACTTATTCAACCAAACCCAACATCTCAACCTCAATTACATTCATCATCATCAACAACAACAACAAAAATAAAATATCCTTTCCATAAAAATGCACAACTCAAACCCTCTAGTCACATATCAAAGTTACATCACCCAAAATAACATTACTTCCGATCAATCATCCATATCATCTTCCAGTTCTCAAATTTTAGATGATGAGGAAGAGATATACTTAAAAGATGTTTCTCAAGAATAAATTGATGTGACATTGATCGATCCTAGAGTCATGAGAATTTTGGACCAATTGATATTGGAGGATCCTGTTAGGCACTTTAGAATTCTTATGGAAAAACTTGCATCAAATCCTAAGTACCAATCTCTAATGAGTGAATCGGACCCGCAATGGGTTTTAATACATGAACACACAAATTGTGTCCCATAATAGGTAAAAATAAATCTCATCTTAGAAAAATTAACAACCAATCCCATTTTAGAGAATTTGACAATGAACACACCTTTGGGGGAAAATGTACATAGTGTCATAAGTTTGAAAAATTCATCACCAATGAAATTTGAAAAACTCGCACTACGCTTCAAGAACATCATGAGTATCTAGAATTTATTCATTCCAAAATAATCACATTAATGACAACCCTAATTACCATCTTGAAATTTCCCCTCAACTAGTCTTCACACTAGTACATTCAACCCAAAATTTTGACCTAAATTATCAACAAGGCATTATATTTATTTTTCTTGGTCGGATTATAGAAGGAAAATTTTGATTTTTTTAAAGTAATACTCATGCTCATCAAAATTCTAACGAACATCCATGTTATTCAAAATTTCTATGAACATGGGCATTACTTAAAAAAAGATATATATTCATTATGTTTCTTTATGCATAGTAGTCAGAGACCACGGAGGGCACGAAGGGTGGAAGAAGTGAGGGCACAAAGGTCGGTGAGGGCTCACAGTCAGATACCATAGAGGGCATGAAGGGAGAAAGAAGTGAGGTAATGGAGGTAGGTGAGGGCTCACAGGTAACCCTAAGCAATATTTAGCATTATCTGATTGATGTCCATGGTATGCTCTATGATTCCTCTACATTTTGCATACATATTTCTACCACACATTCAAATCTATGAGACCACATATCATTGAGGAGCTTCCTAGCCTTGTATGGACTCCATGACATTCTATGAGATCATATTTATTTTAATAAATATGTAATAAAATAGATCATGTACTCTGTTTGTGCAATGACAATTTGTATCCAATCTACCCTATCACTAAAATATGCTCAAACTTTGTTATTTGATTGATCACCATGGTCTGCTTAACAAACCCCTAATATAGAAAAGGAAAGAAAGGAAAAGGTTTTCTATATATGGCTTTAAGCCCGTCAAAAGCATTTTCATTTGTAAAAAATATTTTCCAAAGAGCCCCTCTTCACTGCCATCAAATAGGTAGGGAGGATGTAGACACAAGCCAAGGAAAATGGTAGTTGTTTTTGAAATCTGCAACCACTGCATTCTATAAAACTCATTTCCTCTTTCTTCACCCTAGAAATCCTACAACCAAAACTAGGGCACAAGACTTTTTCCCAGGAGGCTGTAGGAAAGTTAATAAAAAATAAAATAAAACCTTCATTGCATCCTATGTCCTCTATGTAGAAGATGCGGATAAGTATATTCAATCTTCCCTCATCAAAATAAATCATCTGAACCTCTATAAAAATTATAAGTTGAAGGTCAATCTCTGGAATGATTTCTTGGAATTCATATTAGCGCACACATGGGTATGAGTACTTGTAATTCATATCAGTGCACACATGGGTATGTGTTTTTATAAATATTTAAACACTTTATTAGATTACAAAAGAGGCGACACGTGTGTTAACATGGTTACATATAACAAGAGATATTCAATTAAAAAAGAATATAAAAAATGAAAAATTTATAGAGCTCGTAGGCGCCATGATGGATGAAAGAAATCTAGATGTGTCAAAAATTACCAACCTTGTGGTATAACATGTAACCCTATGCATAATATATAAGATCTGCTAAAAAATGAGGGATTCACAATTGGGACCACCATATTCACCACCTACCAAATGGTCATACAAGGGAAATAAGATACAATTGTGCAATATATTAAGAGACCAACTGCTATAGAACATTTAATGCAAACAACAAATAAACAATTACTTATTTTGGTATGATTCACTCATAATATTTCTTGCATTCTATTTCTGAGTGCATTACTTAATTTTCCTCAAAGAAAATGGAGTTAAAACACTACACTTACGTCCCAAATCAATATATATGTCAAACACTTTGAAGACAATACCTCCCAAATTGATTTTTTTTTGTATTATAAATCTTTCTAGCAAGAAATACAACAAGAGAAAGAATATCTTACTCAATAGAAAGTAAAAATGAAAACCAAGTGACTCTTGTTGTAGACCATTAGGATCATATGTTTATATAAATAGATGAACTAATAACTAAATGATAAATTCCTCTACCATATGAAGTACAAAATGTTGTTGTAGAGACAAATGTACAAACACTTTTAATCCTTTTTAGAGATCCAAATGGGAAGCTCTTTCACATCTAGAGAGTTCATCAGTAAAGAACAAAAATAAAAGGCCATGAAACATCAAAAAATAAAAAAAGCTAAGTTACATAAAAGTGGGATTTGAGTTAGATCCTACCTCACAAAATCTAATTTTAATATCTAATGCACCTACCATAGAGAACCATCAAAAGTATGGCATTGTAGATGCCACAAGACAAAATTCATTAGATTTGAAATCAAAGATTTGCATACACACAAAACATCAAGAAAATAAGAGTGGATAAATGCTCCCACCATCTATTATAAGAAGGAAACCACCAACATAATTTTCCTAACAACACAAGTAAGATAAGACATATAAGTTTTAAACAAGAAAAGTAATAGAAGCTCCAAAAAAAATGATCATTAAGAAAATAAATGTGAAATCTCTCAACAAAAGTAGTATAAATATATAATAAAGTACACTCTTGAGAAGGAAAAAAGGATACACTTTAAAAAAATGAAGCGGTGGAGTAAGAAGAGACAAGTACATAACAACCACCTCTAAAGAAATAAAAGGGATCTTTGAAGTGAGAAATAATTTTGATATTAGGACAAGTAGAAGACAAAAATAATAGAAAAAATAAGAAATAGGGGAAATATTTTATTCATCTTAGTCATCATCCTGGCAACTGCATAAATGTGTCACTTTTTAGAAGGGGAAAAAAAGAATAATGCAAAAAATGATAGTTTGATTTTATTTCAGCTACACCTCATACCTTAGGGAGATAATTGAAGATTTCTTGGGGGAATTAGATAAAATTATTAGGTATAAAAGAGAAGTAGTAAGGAAAGAGAAAGACAAAGAAAGAAGGCTTAGATAAACTTGTGAGAGAATTGCTACTAGGATAAGAGTATAGAGTGGACAAATTTTTATCTCACGTAAGTAAAATAATAGAAAAGGTTAATGAAGAAACTATAGAGGATAGTCAACAAGCCTTCATCACATTGTTGTCAAAATAAAAAGGAGGATGCATTGCAATGATAAAAGACACAAAAAATATTAAGTGTACAAGGAACAATAGTAGGATGAGACACAAACATAATAAGAGTTAGTAGAACAAGAGCTTCACTCATTGAAGAAACCTTCACCCTCTACTCCTACCTTTCCATCTCCAAATTCAATGGAGGATATAGATACATTTTAGGCACAAAATAATAGTTGAAGCCTATACAATATCTCCCTACCTGTCATTTTCCTATCAAACTTGGGATAGATTACATCCCTATTTCAAAAAAAAATCAATTAGGGAAAATGTTACAAACAATTTTAAGAGAGGGTCTATTAAAACAAAAATAAACACAAATAAAATGTAGATAATATTTTGAATACTTTAAAAATAATATTGCCATAAATTGATCGAGATACTTCAGATCCATTAGGACAATTAAAACAAATTACTGATGATTTTAGCAATCTTAGGCTTCATTTATACCTATTCATTTTTAATAACATATGGTTATATTTATCGTGGGGCTTGATTTCTATCAAGGAAGTCAATAGTTCGCTCTATCAATAGTAATATGCTAATGTACTTTCAACATCACTAGTTCTTAAATATATCTACAAACTTACACTGATGTGAATTGATTTTCTTCGTGTCCATAAGAATAGGGCCGACATTAAACTTGTTAAGTGCTTTGAACATATTCTATAGATGAGAAAGAGCAATTAGTAGTCATGAAAACATTTAGGACAGTCATATTAAGTAGAGAAAGGTCATTTTATGCAGGAGAAATGATGGGGAAACCACATAACAGTGAACGTTCTTCAAGGAGATGAATGAGGTTTAACTTGAAAAAAAGGTTTAACTTCATTTAATTATGTTATGTTATGTCGTGAAGAGATGAAGGAGGGCATGCAGAGTAACCAACAGAGGGCATAACATGCCATGAATAGTTGAAGGAGGGCACGTAGAGTAACCAGTAGAGGGTATAGCATAACAACTCCAGGATTTCTAAATCTCTCTTAATCTCAGGTACCCATCGACTCTTCTAGTCCACATTCTTGTTTATTAGAATTCTAGTTTCTATATAAACCTTAGTTTTGAATAAACCAAATGATTTTGATATCTTCTTGGCACATTTCATAAGGTCATTCATGCACGCCTTTCTAGACTAGTTTGATGATGATATATTAGGGTTAATTCCTCATGATTGATCGCCAACAACCGCCCGTAGAGAGGCATCTTTGAGGTGATGAACACTCTTTCATTCCTATTTTTTTAAGTTATGCCCCAAAATATTGAATCTGTGAATGGTTTTAATAAGACTTTGAGGGTTGGGTATGTGCTAAAGCTCTAAGAAATAACTTTTTCTTGCTTGATTGTGTAGATCAAAAATTGAAAAGGAAAATTCCTTGTGAGGAGCCTCTATTTTTTGAGGTTTTTGCTTCTATAAAATTTATTGGGAACCAAAATTTAACCCTAAAATACACATTCCTCGCAAATTCCCATATTGGATTAGCTTACCAAATCTACCCTCTAATTATTTTTAGAATTTTTTAAATATAGTCAAATTTGTATTCTAATTAGTTATTTGATAGGGTTTAAAATGATTAGTATTGTGTAGTTTGAATTTCTGAATGAATTAAGGGAGATTAAGATAAAATATTATGTGTATTATTTGCAATAGTGCAAATTTAATTCAATAAAAAGACTCATAAGATTAACACTAATAATAAGATTTCTTATTTCAAAAGTTCATTCAATTTGAAAACTTGAAATGTAAAATGTAATATTTATAATAGTAATTGATGCTCTAGAAACCTCACCAACCGGTTAACTTGGGTATTTAAATAATAATTTTTGTTTATTTCAATCAAGATTGATTGATTATAATATTGTCTAATTAAATCCTAAAATGTGCCCAAATCACTTAATAAACTAATAAACTAATAAAATGGATATACAAACACATAAAAGAGAAACAAACATACATGTAAATAGAAATGAGATATAGAGGACAACATGTCACTTAAAGTATGTTTATGTGCAAAAAATCTAACATTGGGTGCCTCAATCTTGAATTTGCACAATCCAAGATTCAGTTTGGATTTGGGATCAACAGGCTCAAATTTTTTCTATATGCGTGGACTCAATAATTCTTCTCACTCTGTATAGTGTCTCATGACACTCCAACTATGCCTTATATTGATACCATGCTCATAACACAATTGTTTCCCTTCATAAAAATGGCATACTAATCTTACAATGTGCTTTCATGAACCATATCCCTGACCTGTAAACCTCTCTGGCACTATTGCATACAAACTTGGATAGTAAATTGTCCTCTTATATATGATTATCTACTTTCATTCTCAACACCATTTCAGGACCATGAATTTTTATCAATGCAAGGCCTGTCACATTATGACCTGATATTGTTCAACATTCATATGATTGTCATGGGAAGCACCATTTATTCTCTACTTTGAAAGTGTCTTAGCATCCCGAGGACTGTGTACTGACATTATAATGACCACCAAATGAGCTCTCTTCACTTTTGTCCCCTCTTGGAAGCACATTCTTTTCTTGATTTTCCCAATTGTTGTTTGTAACATGTCCTTCATGTTTGATGGATATTATATTGGTACATGACTAAAATTTTGTTGTATGTTGTGGTATCATGACTGTCCACAACATATTGTATTTTCCCCAAGTTGTACATTGTTTTTCTTTTGCATGTGGACTAGAATTCACACCTTTCACTTGCTTCATAGTTTATTGCTTTCTTTACATCTTATCGCTCTTTATATATGTTGTTTCTTTCTCCATGACAGTCTAACTTAGCATGATAATTTTTAAAAAAAAAATTTGTATCTCTGTCATTTACATAATTATGTGTACATTTACATCAACATGCATACCTATATATATACACACATTAGTATGTATGTGTATGCATAATTATGTTGGCATAATTATTCATTATTTTTATTATTGTTACTTTGTTTTAGGTCTTCTCAATGGATAGAACATTTTGTATTGAATGTTGTCATTTGGAATCCTTGGAAGAACAGTGCTCCAGATTATTTAATGTGCATGATGATGACATCAAACATGCTATTCAATACCTTCTTAAACATAATATTATTGGCTTGCATGTACACGATGGGGTGATCTATAAAATAGTATTTTCTACTCTCCTTGAAGTTATCAGTCGGTTTAAATGGGTCTTGAAGGTGGTTAAGCATGTGGTTATTTCCAACAATTTGGAAAATGTTGCGCATGGGATTTGCACGATCAATCCAAACATTATCTCTAGTAGGCTTGGCTCAATTTTTGGTAATAGAGTTGGCCTTGAAAATAAAATGGTGGAGGCATGGGATATCTTCAAGCTATCTTGCGCTAACAATAACTATGCTTCTATGAGTGTCTTCCATGGTCACAATGAATATTTTTTCACTTGTGATGATAAGAATGTTATGATGGACTACTTTTTTAGAGTTGGCATTTTTGTCAATAAACTAGGTCATCTTTTGATCATTACAAAAATTTATCTAGCTAATTAAATTTATATCCTTATGCATTATAAATTTCTATCAAACTGCAGTTTAAAATGCTCAATATGTGAAAAGATATGTAAAGAAACAAAACATGGTAGGAACAGATTTTAATTTGATATTATAGAAATTTCTATCCTGTTGAATGTTTGAAAAGATATGTAAAGAAACAAAACATGGTAGGAACATATTTTAATTTGATATTATAGTTGGATAATGCTTTGGTAGTTATGCATGTTGATGATGGAACCATGAATAGGGAAATCAAGAGAATTGTTTGACATTATGCCTCAATAGATGCCTACAAATGGAAATAATGATTTTTCATTGAAGCACATTAATATTGAGATTCCTATTAGATATTAGTCGCAAATGCTCCAATAGATGCACTTGGAAAATATGAAGTTATTACAAATGGAAAATGGAATTTTTGATAGTGTGGCTTCTAGGAGTGGCATTCCATGGAATAAAATGGTCAATATTTTCATTAATATGGCTTTAGAAACATCCAAGGAAATGCAGATGATGAGGAGATAGTTAAAATCCTCCATATTTTACTATTATTCACACTACTTGAACCGAAATGGAAGCTTTGTAATATTATATAAGGTTACAAACACATATGAAAAATGTGGAACTGTGGACAATGTACCCAAATTGCTTGACACAGTGCCTCAAATAAATTTTCTCCCAAGATGATAATTTTTTATCAAACTGTTGTTTAAAATGCTCAATATGTGAAAGCATAGACTGGATCTGCATTGTTTGCATATGTCTTTCATGCAAGAAAGACACCCTCATCATTCCTTGTGTAGCAACAGTGTATGGAAACAAATTTAAAACTATAAGAAATGAAACATGACCCTGGAAATGAATATTTGTACTAAAAATTCAAAGACTTCAAGATAAGAGATTTAGGATCAATCTCCACCGAATACATCTTGTATTCACATTATTGTTAGTTACTATTATCCATACCTTATAGGTGATGTCTTAGAGTTATTATTACTATGAAGTTGGAGTAATTATCTAAGGGCCTAATTATAGGAAACAACTATTCGATATGACAGTGTGTAATTATAGTCCATAATTATTTATAATTACTAGGAAATCATTGCTCTGCTATTTTGGGGGTATTTTGGGAGTTATATTCCATTGTTTACTAATGGCGAGATCTATCTTGATGAATTGAACTTTATCCCGAATAGTCCTTGATTTAGTTTTTGCTTTATTATAGATTTTTGGTAAGAGTTACTAATTATCTTACTAGTTTATCAAAAATCAAAGAGAGAGATCCCATACATATATATATATATATATATATA
>MU225019.1:3657218-3704648 GCA_018584345.1 Thuja plicata | reverse complement strand
TTATTGAGTTGTTTAACTTGCTTGGATGATTCCACTGACTTATTGAGGGACATTGAAGATGTTTTCAATGGTGTAGAGTGGGTGGTTTTTATTATTGCATGAATTAATTTAACATAATTCAATTCAATTATATTAAACATATGTCCTTTTATGCATAAACTAGTTGAATTTACTTTTGACCTCTTCTCATAACAATAATAATAACAGTTTGTGTTTTACATGATTGCATTCCCCAAATCATTACTGGAAAAATTTTGAACATATCTAAATGGAATACACCAAGAAGTACCAAATGATGAATGCTCAATTGTTGTAATGGAAAAGCATCGGACCCATCCATTTCTAGAACTTAATTTTCTATAGTCTTAATGATTTTTCTATAGTCCTAATGATTTTTCTTATTGTCTTTTGTCCCTTTTTGATTTCCTATGTCTGTGCTTGGTGATAGGATTTTGAACATTGTTGACAAAGCGTGTTTCTTTTTTCTTTTTTTTTATTGATGCTCTCACCTTTCCTTACTTTTTAAATTCCATTGTCCCAATCAATTTTTGCAGTGTTATTTATTACGTTTCATGTTTTCGATATTGGGGTTCCGCATTGTTTGTTGTTCTTGATAAATTAGGCCTTGAATTTGACTAGAGAAGGTATATGCACAAGTGATGAACATGCAGATTTCATAATAATACTTTGAATATTATTTTGACCTCTTCTCATAACAATTTTTCTTATTTCTTATCTTTTGTCCATTTTTTATTTCCTATGTCTATGCTTGGTGACAGGATTTTGAACATTGTTGACAAAGCATGTTTCTTTTTTTGATTATTTGATTGATCCTCTCACCTTTCCTTACTTTGTAAATTCCATTGTCCCAATCAAGTTTTGTAGTGTTTTTTATTATGTTTCATTTTTTCGATTGTGGGGTTTTGCATCGTTTGTTACTCTTGATAAATTAGGCCTTGAATTTCATTCATTTTTCATATACACAAAGACTATACATGCTGATAAAAAAATGAGCCATCTGATTTAGGTTTATTGTTCATGATTGTAAACGGTCGATATTTCTGATGGTACTCCTTGGTGTATTCCATTTAAAAATAATCAGATTTCTATGGCTATTTTAAACGTCCCTTTGTGTTGAGAAAATTAGAGTTGAGAAAATGGTTGTTCAATGTCTATATCTATAGGTTGCAAACAAATCATCCTTATTCCACCAACATTCTAGTCAATGTACAAGTAACGAGTCATTCCATTCAAGAAATACCATGTCTGACAATATCAACCCAGAATAAAATAAGGAGACAATTGCTAGATTGTGCTCTAACTTTAAAATAAACGGTGATGGAAAATGCTATTGTCCCTGCAATATTTGCAAGGGCTTAAAGACTCAAAGATATATAATCAAAACAACTAAGGAACATTGTAGGTAGCATGGTCACATTGAAGGGGGAAACCAATTTCGTCCATTGGTATGTTTTTCAATATATTATTTGAATAATTTATATACATAAGAAATGGATTGATGATGACATCATGGTCATGGTTAATTTAAGTTCATCATTTTGATATAGGTCAAGCACCCCGGGTTTCATGTTATGGACCATGACAATTCAGAGAATGTGGATTTTGAAATGAGGGAAAATGGAGGTGTGAATATCAAATTAGAAGGTAATGATCCCATGGAAGAAGATCACGATGATCAAGATGATGGCACTGGCGCAACTGATGATGATGATGATGAAGATGACCTTCATGTACCTATAATTGAGAAGGCATACAAGCCCCTATACGAAGGCTCCCAAACAATGCTTATTGTCGATGTATTGTTGTTGGTGAACTTGAAGGTTATGAATGGTTTATCCAACGTAGCAATCACACATATGTTAAGGTATGTCATATATATCATCTTTTTTAGTAGTAATTTCCTTATAGTTAACAAAGGGTGAATCATGTACCAATTAATATTCTTTATATTAACCAATTATGTTTAATTTGGTCGTAGGTTGATAGGTGAGTGTTTGTTACCACCATCAAACATTCTACCTCGCTCGTACCTAGAATTATCTTCTATTATGAAAATTTTTGAAATGGAGTATCAAACAATACATGCATGTCTGAATGATCATATTATATATCATAAACAACATGAATTTGCAACAAAATACCCTGATTGTCATATTAGTAGATATCAATCAGATCAAATAACAAAAAAGGTGCCTCGCAAGGTTCTTCAGTATATTCCCATTATTCCATGTCTACAATGATTATTCAGGTGCACTAGCTTGGCACAATTTATGTATTACAATGCATGCAATAGAAGTTGAGATGACATTATGCAAATGCCTACAGATGGTTCAGCATTCAAGGAAATAAAGGAAACTTGGCCACACTTTAAATAAGAACCTTGTAATCTTAGGCTTTCATTGGCAGTAAACGATGTCAATCTGTTTGGAGAGATGAGATTTGTTTACTCGGTGTGACATGTTTTTGTTATCAATAATAACATTCTTCCTTGGATTTCCATAAAGAGGGAGAACATAATGTTGGCAATGATTGTTCCAGGTATTTTTTTATTTAATAGTCATCTAAATTAATTTATTATAAATAATCCATCAAAATCGTCATAATAATTATGTAATGTTTTTTTTCATTCAACTAGGTAAGTACCAAGTTAAATATATGAATGTATATATTGAGCCCCTTATCAATGAACTGATGGTGTTATGGAATGGGGTCACTATGTATGACATATCTAGACCAATAGGTCAAAGACAATTTCAATTCCATGCAATGCTTGTATGGATAATACATGATGCCCCTGGGCTAACACATTTTTGTGGTATGTTCTCTTGTTAACATCCTTTTTTTGGTATGTTATAGTGCTAACACAAAATTAACATATTCAATCCAATTATACACGATCTTGTAGGTCTTCGGACAAAGGGAAAATTTGCATGTCCAGTTTGTGGTCTAAATATGAAATCTCGTCATTCAAAAAGTTTAGAAAAGCAGGTGTTCGATGAGTACAGACACTTTTTCCATAGAAATCATAAGTACTGAATTACCAAAAACATTTTTTCAATAGGAAATAAGAGACTACATCAAAGCCATAGAGAATGACACCTCGCCTATGGAAGTTGGAATACACTAGAATAAATCATTGAGGTAATGTGATTCCATTTGATGGTTCTTGTTTGAAATTTATATTTTGATATTCTATTTTGTTTAATTATGATGTAATTGATGCTCATGAAGGTCATCAAGGCATCAATGACCAACTTCCAAAAGGACTAAAAAGTTATCCTACACAATTTAGTAGGTTTTTGTACTACGAGAAACTGTCAATCATGAATTTGTTTGATGCTATGCATATTGGAAAGAATGTAACAGAGACATAGACGTGACAAAGACAAAATTGTCAAAATTTGTAGTAACATTGAGGAATCCAACCATGCAATGAAAAATGTCATTCAATCAAATAACAATGGAGACCAGATTGATATAAGTGCCTTTACTTGGTTATTGTCAGAGCAATAGAGTAATGCTATAAAATAAGTCATACAAAAAATATGATTTCCCACAGGATTTATTACGAACATAAACAATCTCATATCAAAGAAAAGTGAATTTGGGCCTGGGATGAAAACACATGATTGGCATACATTTATTAAGGTTATTCATGTTATTTTGTATTCACTATATATTTGTATACTACATGTATTTTTCATTGTATTATTTTATAAAACATTTTAAGATCATTTTACAATTATTGCAGTATGTTCTATCTCTCTCTCTCCCACACCACTTTGATAGCAGTGTCAAACAAGTTATATATGATCTTGGAAAATACATGAGGTGGTTTTATCAAAATAAATTCATAAAAAATATATAAAATATTGGAAGAGAAAAATTCCTCATCTTATGTGTGATATGAAAAAGTGTCTACCTTCAACTTTTTTCAATGCACAAGAATACTACCTCATACATCAAGTTGAGGAGATTGAATTGTGTGGACCTGTACAAACTAGGTCAATGTGGATAGTTGAGAGGCACTTGAAATTTTTGAAGGGCCTTGTTTGAAAGAGAGAACATCTTGAGGGTTCTATGGTAGAGGGATATATGGTATACCAGACCATGGTGTACATTAGTGAATATCTTCTTAAGTTTGCAACAAAGAACCATGTAGATCGTATTTGGGATCCCAACTTGATTAACAAATTCGAAGGGGAGTACTTGATGGGGAAAGGTAGATTGACGAAAGTGAGAGGTAATTATAAGATGTTATTGTAGTTAATTAATTCTTATAAATCTTTAATATAAGTTATTTGTAATTGGTCTATTTTTTAATACAGTTGGTCGAGAGTGGGATGCAATAAATCTGTATATTACAAAAAATCTTTATTAGATGACGATATGGATTGAACGATGTCAACAAAATGGTTTCTCATTAACATGGGAATGTGTTGTTTCATTGGTTAGAAAAGCTCATCATAATGGAGATTCCAATGTTACGCCAATGGTAATTGATCTAGGATATGGTTAAAGAGATAGACAGGTACGTAAAAAATTATTGATGATCATGACCCATATGTTTCATATCAACTCATGATGCAAATAATCTTCACACACTTGAAAAATTTCAGGTCAAGCACCACAAAGATATGTACTAACATGGCCACAAATTTCACATAAAAAATTTAGATGACACAAAGAAAACTTGTGATTCTGGGATAACTGCAGTCTTTGAGGTCACTAATATTTCATCTAAAAATGACATACATCCTCAAAAATCTCAAAATCAATAATATGTTATCTTGGATGATATACTTGAGTGTGACTTTAACTCCTTCGAATTAGTTATATTCGTCGTCAAATGGTACAGGCTACGACTGAATCAAAATGATCCTGATAGAATTTTTATTCAACATGATAATGAATTTACAATGATTAATACAAGGTCATTTGAGCCAGTTGGAGATGATCCATATGTTCTTCCAATCCAATGTGAGCAATTGTTTTACGTAGAGGTTCCACATAAATCAGGTTGGTCATTTGTTGTTAGACATGACCCAAGAGGAAGACCGGTAAAGTATAATGTGATGGAAGAAGTAGATACTGAAGATGAAGATGAAGAAGAAGAAGATGATGAAGAAGAAGAAGATGATGATGGTGGTGGTGGTGGTGGTGGTGATAATGATGACGGTGGTGGTGGTGGTGATGCTGGTGATGGTGATGATGATGATGATGATGATGATGATGATGATGATAGTGGCGATGATGATGATGATGATGATGATGATGATGATGATGATGATGATGATGATGATGATGATGATGATGATAATGATGATGATGACATTATTTTCCCATTAGTATGCAAAGAACACTTTCAGTAAACATACACTGAAAGACGAGACAAAGAGAAAACCAAAAATGCAGATATCAGAGATCACTGAGAAATGCTAAGTACAAAGAAAACCAACAACACAATTTTGTGTGTAAACTGAAAATGCAAAATGGAAAGGATGAAGAGGAACCTGAAAGTGGAACCTGACAAGCAGGTCATAGTGCAAACCAAGAGACAGTTCAAGCAGGAACACCGAGAAATAGTCTAACTGACTTTAGAGCATAATCGACCGACAGAAACTGAAAGTCAGTTGCAGCCCACAAAAAGTGGATCTGACCTCCACGTCAAATAAAACAATCTTATTCTATTTATAGAGTCTTGATTTGTTTTTAAATCCATTTCTTTAGGGACAAGAAACATTAATGTAAGTGCTTTAATCAGTCTAACTGATTTAAAACACATAGACTAGGAGATCAAGGTAAACTTGTAAACCTATGATCTTAGAGTTAATATTGTTTTACGTGAAACTTGATTAGGTCAATCTATCTTATAAATAGATGGTGTAATAATTCATTATTAAGTATGTGTGAGAATGGATGAGAGGATGAATGAAGCATACAACCACATCTATGGATTAGATTGAAATTTTCAAGAACCAGAACAACAAAAGGTGAATTTGGTTATCAAGAACCAAGAATAGAGACTACCGAGTAATAGAGGTATTATTCAATCACATTAGGTGATATATTTATACATGTAATCTTAAATGGATATGTAATCAGAAATAGGAGATTGCATACACCAACTCAAATTGTAATTTTCTTACATTCTAACAAGTGAAGCAAACTATAAAAAACCTTTCAAGGAAGGTGGATTTAACCATCTAACTATAAATCTCTTAACCGAGTAAACACTAAACAATGTTGCTAAAGCTCTTAACAGAGTAGAATTTAATAGGTCTCCACAAATACTCTTAACAGGTTAGATCATCAGAAGTGATAAAATTGTAAGCCTTAACCGACCCCTTCCAATCTACAAATAGTGAAGAAATTATGGGTGTCATCCCCACCGTAGTTTTTACTTTCTAACAAGAGTTTTCTGCATTATCATATCTTGTATTATGTGTCAATTACTTTCATGAATGTTTCTATGAATGTTCACATGTTTGATTAAGTTTATGAATTGATAAATCTTACATTAAGATAGTATAGAATAGATGGTCGGATAAACAGTTGATTACTTAAAGGATAAAGGTTAAAAGACACAAAAGTTTTAGAGGTATTAATTCACTCCTCCCCTCTCAGTACACACTTCCCATTAATTCAAACAATTGGTATCAGAGCTAAGTCTCTTATCTAGAAAATCTTAAAGGCTTAAGAGGAAAGATCATACAATGGAGAAGTATAGACTTGACAAGAGTATAGAGAATCAAAAGCTACAAATATATATCTTCTATGAGAAGTATAAAGAAGCTAGAATCAAGATGAGATAGTTGTTAGATGAAAGAAATATTATGACATCTCATTGTAATGAAATAGATTACCATGAGGAAGAGATACTAGATTTCTTTAAGTCTTCAGGATCAAATACAAGCAAATCATCAGACACATCAGAAGAAATCATCACAAGCCTAAATAAAATCAATCAACATCTGATTGGACAAGTGAAATATCTACAAATTGGTCAAGAGAAACAGATGGTAAGAATGATTGATGTCATGAACACTGCTAGATAAGCTGAGCAAGAAAAAACACTATCTATTGATGATAGAAGGAAGATTATTGAAAAGCTACAAGAGAAAGAGTCTGAAATACAAAGACTTATAAAGCATCACCATGAGATCACAATTTAGATTATTCTTATGAGTCAAAAGGAAAAAAGAATGAATTTTGAACTCATTGAAAGAATAGAAACTATCGGTGAGCTAAGCGAAGAAAATGAAAAGCTGAAACAAGAACTCAGAATTCAGTAGCAGCATAATGAAATTATCAAGAAAGATAAAGAAATCAATAAAAGAATGGATGATTTTCTTGATGGACAATGAAGAATCAACAACAACATCGGTCTAGGATATACTGGGAATGGAGAATCACCCAATCAAGCTGATCCAAAGAATGTCTATGCAAATCCAAGACCAAGAAAGTTGACATGCACTGTGGAAAGCAAGGCCACACATCAAATATATGCAGAGGCAAAATGAAAGTTATTCCTAAATCCACATCTTCATTCATAGGATTTTGTTATAAATGTAACAAGAAAGGACATAAAGCATATGAATGTAAGTCTGAGATGAAACAACCAAAGAAGGAAACCTACATCGACAAATATTGTCCTACTTGAAAAATGAATGGGCACACAACTCTTGAATACTGGAAGAAGAAAAGAAAGCGTGGAAGCCTAAAGGTCAAGAAAATCCCTATCAACCAAAAAGAGTCAGTAACCAGTATGTATGGGATTACAATACATGGACAAATTGTACAACATGTGGAAGATTTGGTCACATTGCTACAAACTGTATGAGACAGTGGACAAGAAAGTCTAAAGACTGGACTAACCTCGGAATGGAATGCTTACACTATCATAAAGTTGGTCATCTCAAGAAAGACTATAGATACCAAATTATAGAGACCAACACATATCCCAATGAAAACACCATTGAAGACATGTGGAGAATGAGAGACAAAATGTGGAGAAAAGATTCAAACAATGATGAAGCTGGACTAAGCAACACAAATGGTGACACCCTATCCAATGGATCTGGTGACATCACCACCCCCACCTAAGCAGAACAAGTGAGTATGGAACTACATTACACTAAGCAATATTTTACATCAGTTCCATAATATGTTGATGAAATGCCAAATTAGCATAAGTAAAGATGCATCATGATATTACTTGTTAAAATCTATGATAACTATTCTATCAGGCAATACATATTGAAATCCATCGATATACGCTCAAAGCTAAAACTTCCTACACTTATCGAGAATCGTCGGTTAAAATGTAAAAGCAAAGTTGCTAGTGTAACCGAGACTCGTGGGTAATCAAGAAAGTTGAATAAAGTTGTTTGCGCACAACATAGAAACCTGTCGGTAAAAGAAAAGAGTTAAATGACCACCCTGAAACATTGTGTTGTCACTGAAGAGAGAATTTAGTGCTTAACTCGATGACTCCGTCTTCACACACCGAGGAGTAATTAAGCATTAATGAATCACTTTTAGGGAAAACATCTATAAAAGGGTGACAGAAGGGTTTCATTCTTCACCAATGAATAGAGCAGAGTGACAAGAGAAAAATTTGAGAACAAAGTAACAAAATCACAGAGCGACTTCAACTCGACCCAGATCACTCCAACAGATCAGTGACCACTACAGGTGTAAAGAGTAAGTTTCTACGACAACCGAGAACTCTATTTTATGCATTTTTTAGAAAGCCCTAAATATTTGAAACAATGACCACGACCTCAAGAACCACCAAAATGAAGAACATCAAGGAGGATAAGGTTAAACTTATCAAGAATTCTACCTGTGAGGAACCTCACTACAAGATTTTCCCTAAGGTTGCATCACAACCCGACAATGTTGGAGCATTCTCATAAATATCAGCTAGGGTTTTTCTCGTAGAAGACGTGCGAGCATACATCCACTGCAAGATTGCAGAAATTGGTGACTTAGAGGTGGAACAAGCTTTCAAGAAGCCATGTAGTGAGGATGGATCCATAAAAGAAGAACACTAACACATAGAGGTGAAAGGGCTCACTAATTCCCTATTGTTCCCAAAGGTATTCAAAACCAAGTGGATTTCGTTAGTACTAAGCCGAATGCACAATCACAAGCTATGACTGGATGAGCCTAAAATGATTACCCGAGATGTTATCCATGCAGTCACTAGTTACCTTGTAACCAAGAAGGTAAAGGTATTAAAACACCCACTCAAGGCTGAGATTGAAAAGAACACAGGAGCCAAATGTGATGGAAAAGGACTGAAGGTATCCACCATCACTGATATTGAATTAAAATTTGGAGCATGTGTCCTAGGATACAAATTCTTCCAAGCTAGCAGGATGAACAACATAGCATCTAGCGCTGTGGATACAGCTTATAAGATTGTAAAGAAAGGTACTCAGTTGGATCTATTAGAACTTCTACTTAACCAGCTAGAAGAAAACTTAAGGACAATAAGAAATGCAAAGACAAATACATGTAAGTTTGGCTCACTTATCATGTGCATTTTCTTTTACTTTCAAGAATCATTTCCATCAGTAGGAGATTTAAAATGGGATACCATAAAAATAGTCACCATGCAGATCAATGAATACATAACATCATTGGGAGACAACTTTGAAACAGTCATGGATGAGTACTTTACATGATTCAAGGACCGAATGCAGAAAAGAGTAAGGATCCCTGAACAACTTATTGAGAAATTCAAGAATGATATATGTTTTATGGTTGACACCGACCACACATACATCAAACCTATTGTACCAAGGACACCATGGTTACAACCTTTGGAATATGAGATAAATATTGATCAAGCATCCAATGCAATTGATGCATTGATAAATGAACCATTAGACAAGACAAAACCAAAGTTTGGAACTTATGAGGAGGCCAAATCAAGAATCAAAACCGGATTGGTTGTAAAGCAAATTGATTGGAAGAAAGATAAAATGGTTAAGAATTTAAAGAAAATACTGTTGGTTACTGAGGAGGAAATTGAAAAAAAGGAAGAAATCAAAGGAGAGTCATCCATCAGTGAGGATGAGAAATTAAGTGACTCTGAGTCTACAAAGTCAGATACTCCATTGCCAATACTAGCTAAGAAGCCAAGAACCACAACTGCTTCTAGGGCAAGAAGCCAAATAGCTAAGGACTCAAGTCCTTCACCCTTGAAGAAAGGAGAGGTAAGAACCTACAAGAGGAAACTGGCTACACAGAAAAGAGGGCCAACAAAGAGAAGAAGGCTCATTAGAACCAGGGAAGATATTGAGGACACAAAACAAGATGAAGGTGTTCAAGAAGAAAAGAGCAAGATACCTGAAACAGTTGATGAGGTATGTGCTCATGTGATCAAATCAGGTAATGAAAATAGTAGGAAGGTCAAGCAATGGTTAACATTGGATCCCGTGGATAAAAATAAGATTGAGGAGGCAATAATTGAAATGATGTGCATATACCATTTCCTCCCAATACAACTGGCAGACAAAATGCCCAAATAACTACAAGATAGACTATCGGCAAGATGGACTTTTTCCTTGCACTCTGAGAAAGAAATCAGGGAAAGAGCCCTAGTATTAGTCATGCCTCCCGAATCCAAAATGGAGGAAATAAAAGAAATGTTGAAGGCTCATTCCAAAAGGTTCTCACCAAAGATGAGATCCTACCAAGTGCTAAAAGGATTTCTACTAGAGTTAGACCAAAAAAGTAAAGCCAAATGGAAGAAAATACTTGATATTCCTAAAAAGGAAACAAGTCTTGAGCCACAGAGAGATCCAACCGAGAATTATGAAATCAAGAATGATCAAGCTACTGAGGAAACAACACCAATCATCATCATAGATGTTGAATTAGACAAGGAGGAGCTGGAAACAAAAAGTAACAAGGATATGGATGTTGTAGATGAGATATGGCCAGACACCACTATGGAAAACATTGTGGATAACATAGTCATTAACATAACCAATGATCCAGCAGAAGAAATACAGAAAGATGAAGATGTCAATGTTATCAAGGACAAGACCGACGAATAAGACACAACATTTGACACTTCACAGGTGAACATTTCAACCAACATGCCAATATTAATGCAAGCCATCAATATACTTCAATAAAAAGACAAATCACCTGACAAAGATTCAATCATTCTCGAGGATGCAGGAGAAGAAGAAAAGAAAGACAACACTGATGAACAAAATCTCATTAGAGACACTCATATTGTAACCGAAACTGACAAAATTACAGAAGGAGATTTACAGCAAATAGATGGAGACAATATTGATAAAGATGGACAGAAGAAGGAAGATGAAGTACATAAGGATATCGATGAAGGAGCAAAAACAAAAGATGACATTCCTGAGGTAGCTGAACAAGTTGCAAAAGATAATGTAAAGGTTGATGTGGAGACGTCTACTCACAACCGACAAGCTGACACTGAAGCACAATAGAAAAAAGAGGCAACACCACAAGTTACTTCATCTAGCATAACAAACAAGGCCAAGAAGATGGCTATGGTTCTACCTTAAGTGAAACTCAGAAGAAAAAGAGGAAATCCAAAAAGAGTAAGTTGAAAGTCACTCTAGACGAAATCATTGAGATACCCAAATGTGACCCAACTACACTTGAATATGAAGCACTAAAAGAATATGATGAAATATGCCAAAGGAAGGCACTACAAGAAAAGCTGAGAAAGAAACATCGAGACTCCATGGTACTAGAAAAAACTAGGGACATATTGCACCAGATTATACTCAATGTTGATGTTGATTAGAATAAACCAATCCTTAATCAACTAGCCACTCTCACTGAAGCCATTACAACGTAGAACATTGATGCAGATAAGGCAATTGAAGAGAGGGCAGAGCATAAATATCAGCATAAGCTTGTTGAAAAGATCAGCCAAGAAGAGGTAGTAAACAAGGTAAAGCTTTCAGAATTCATAAGTGAATTAGATCCAATAATTGCTGAAGCTATTTCCTTGATCCAATAATTGATCACACTTGAAAAATTCACTAAGGACCATAGTGATAAAATAGAAAAGTTAGATTATGATCTAGCTACAAGTTCTAAAGGCTTAACCACTGAGGACAATGCACTAAAATTGCATTATGAAAAGATTGTTGAGACAAAAAGGTTAAGATAGGAACTGTGGGAAGCAGAAACACAATTCAGGGAAGAGGTCACCGATCTCCAAGCTCAAATTCTACCAAATCTAACACTTCTTCAACAGCATATAAGTTCAGCAAGACAACTGATAGCAACCCCCTAGATGTCTGTATCAGAAAGAATCTACGATATGCACTCAAGGATCACACTTGATCACATGTCTCTAGAGAACCTGAAGGACCGATGGGAGAAGATGATGGAAGACATGAAGTCTTCACACTCTCACATTCTTGATAAACTATAAGGTATACACCTTTGCCCTTAATATAAAAAAGGGGGAAAATAATGATATGTACAGATAGGAAACTAAACAGTACTACAAAAAAGAACAAAAAAGGGGAGTATAATGATATACCGACATATACATAGGGGGGGTCATGAAATGACTAAGGAATATATATGATGTACATACTAAACATTTTTGTTAGTATTTTGCACATATCAATTTTTTATACTAATGTCAAAGGGGGAGATTGATGACATTATTTTTCCATTAGTATGCAAAGAACACTTTCGGTAAACATACACCGAAAGACAGGACAAAGAGAAAACCAAAAATGCAGATATCAGAGATCATCGAAAACTGCTAAGTACAAAGAAAATCGACGACACAATTTTGTGTGTAAACCAAAAATGCAAAATGGAAAGGATGAAGAGGAACCCGAAAGTGGAACCCAAAAAGAAGGTCATAGTGTAAACCGAGAGACAGTTCAAGCAGGAACACCAAGAAACAGTCTAACTGACTTCAGAGCATAATCGACCGACATAAACCAAAAGTCAGTTGCAGCCCGCAAAAAGTGGATCTGACCTCCACGTCAGATAAAACAATCTTATTCTTTTTATAGAGTCTTGATTTGTTTTTAAATCCATTTCTTTAGGGACAATAAACATTAATGTAAGTGCTTTAATTAGTCTAACTGATTTAAAACACATAGACTAGGAGATCAATGTAAAGTTGTAAACTTGTGATCTTAGAGTTAATATTATTTTACGTGAAACTTGATTAGGTCAATCTATCTTATAAATAGATGGTGTAATCACTCATTATTAAGTATGTGTGAGAATGGATGAGAGGATGAATGAAGCATACAAGCACATCTATGGATCAGATTGAAAATTTCAAGATCTAGAATAGCAAAAGGTGAATTTGGTTATCAAGAACCAAGAACAGAGACTACCGAGCAATAGAGGTATTATTCAATCACATTAGGTGATATACTTATACATTTAATCTTAAATGGATCTATAATCAGCAATAGGATATTGCATACACCAAGTCAAATTGTAATTTTCTTACATTCTAACAAGTGAAGCAAAGTGTAAAAATCCTTTCAAGGAAGGTGGATTTAACCATCCAACTATAAATCTCCTAACCGAGTGCACACTAAATAGTGTTACTAAATATCTTAACAAAGTAGACTTTAATAGGTCTCCACAGATGATCTTAACATGGTAGATCATCAGAAGTGATCAAATTGTAAGCCTTAACTGTCCCCTTCCAATCTGCAGATAGTGAAGAAATTGTGGGGTCATCCCCACCACAGTTTTTACTTCCTAACAGGATTTTTCTGTGTTATTACATCTTGTGTTATGTGTCAATTACTTTCATGAATGTTTCTACGAATGTTCACATGTTTGATTAAGTTTATGAATTGATAAATCTTACATCCAGATAGTATAGAATAGATGGTTGGATAAACAATTGATTACCTAAAGGATAAAGGTTAAAAGATACCAAAGTTTTAGAGGTACTGATTCACCCCTCCCCTCTCAGTACACACTTCCCATTAATTCCAAAAAATGATGATGATGATGATGATGATGATGATGATGAGATGGAAGAAGAAGATGATCAATGACATGATTGAAATGTACAAGGTATGTTATTTAATTATTTATATATATTTATGTTGATTAGTATATATATTAAATATTAATTTATTGATGTATTCAACTCTAATGGCATGGTATAATTAATTCATTGTGTTCAATTCTAATGATTGCAACATATGTGATTTATGATAACCAATGTATTACTTATGATGCTCAATTAATTAATGTTGATTAGATGTATATATTTTGTTTGATTGTCAACCTTTCTAGAAATAGGCAATTGACTACACACATTGTCACCCCTTCTGTTGGCGATGTTGCATTCCATATATAAGGTAAAGGTAATTTGTTCATGTTTACAATCTTGCATATTATTCATGTTGTCTTCTACGTAATTTGTAGCATATGTATTATGTTATTTTATTTAGATAGTTGAAAAATGTATATTATTATATTACCATGCACTCCCATTCCCTTGTACTATCATCTCCCCTACCTATTCAGATTACAGGGGTTTCATCCTCTAAAATGCAGCCCAAAGGGCATACCAACCCATCCCTAAAGACACAAATGAGTGATCAAATAGAAGTAACCCAAAGCTTCAAACATTGTCAAGGAAATGATCAAGGGAATGGATATCGTGGTCGCTCAAGGGAATGGATATCTTTATTTTTTACCCAAGTGTTACCTCTACATTATTGTCTGATAGAAACCATGCCTTGTTTTAGAATGCATTTATGATTTGTGTTACATTTGCCTTTGGTGACTTTTATTGCACTTTATATCTCTTCTATTGAGGGGAGTGATCAAGGGAGTTTTTTGAAACTCAGATAGTATAGAAATGATCCTAGGAGAGTGACTAGCATCATAATTTCAAAGGAAAAGAAAACAATGATAATGGGCTCATGTTCTATCCAGGAACCATCATCATAATATAGGAAAATAGAAGCATTTTCTTAGAGGAAAGGACAGACTATTTTAGGGAGATTAAAACTAAATTTTTCCATTCTCTAGAAGCCACAAATAGATGTTAAACATTCTATTCTTCCATTATGAAATTGAGGAATTAATTTAGGGGGTGAGTTGAATAGAGCTAGAGGACATGTGGGGGGATGAAAGATTAATTTGTAATCATAGGAGTTTTTTTTCTATTGATTTCATCTTTTCTTCTCATCGTGTTTTGCAAGACCAAATGTATGGGTCGACATCTTATACAATTATTGCATAAGGTAAACAAACAAATTTATTCTTTAATATAAGGTAAACTACTATACTTTCAATGAAAATATTAGTAAAAGGAAATATATTATATATATTAATAGATGATATATATATATATTAAAATTAATATGTCATCGCTATTTTGACGGCCATCAAATATATCAATGAAATGCTTCGAACAGAATTCTACAGTCTCAATGTTTTTTACGTCTCTATTTTGAAGGCCTGAAACTAGATCAATGAATCACTTCGACTAAAATGTCACAGTCTCAACACATTCTAATGTCTCTATTTTGATGATGATGACACTAATCAACGAACTACTTTGATCGAAATTCCAAAGTCTTAACGCATTCTGAAGTCGATAGTTCGACAACAATGACAATGATCAACGAACTATTTCGACTGGAATGCCACAGTCTCAACACATTCTGAAGTTGATAGTTTGGTGGTGATGATAATGATCAACAAACTATTTTGACCAGAATGCCACAGTCTCAACGCATACTAAATTTGATAGTTCAACGACGATGACAATGACCAACGAACTATTTCAACCAGAATGCCACAGTCTCAACGCATTCTGAAGTTGATAGTTTGACAATAATGACAATGATCAACATATTGTATCGACTGGAATGTCCACAGTCTCAATGCATTATATAGTAGATCATTCGACCACTATTATTGTCGATGATTTGACACAACTTTTTTTGGGTTGCTTATGATGACATGTAACTGATTGAATGTTTGAAGATGTTAAGTTGATCACCGAAATGCAGAAGGATAATGCAAGACATTAAATCAGTTAATGGATTGTATTGTCATTGATGTCAACTTGATATAATCTAATCGGTTATAATCAAAGTTTCAAAGACTTCAGAAGATCAAAGAGATAAAGATTATGCTTTCAGTAATGCATAAAATACAAGCATTCACTATGTGAATTCAAGCACCGATGGTCAAAGGAAACCGGCAGACAAAGATCACCAAAATTCAAGTCACGGTGATGCACAAGCAAGAACACCGATGAACATTATTGACAAGTAGAATCACAAGCATAACCAATGGCCAGAAACATAGTATAAACCAACAGAGAAACCCGAGGGGAACTGGAGTGTTGACCGAAGCTATCAAAGAGTTAAAACACCAAAATTAACTTGAGTTTAGAAATGACAAAATATATAACTGGCAGAGCAAAATATGGACTTAACTGGTAGTTATCTTTGTTTTCATTGACAAGATAAAGCCAAAGATAAGTAAAGGATTTAAAGTTGTTTTGTCCAGTTGGCAAGAAGATTTCTGCGAGATAAAATAGGAGTTTTTCTTTAAATCTAATTGGTGAGAATTGTGGATCACACCAAGATCAAGAAAATCAAGAACCTAACAATGGTGATATCATGTCTATAAAGAGACAACTCAATTCATTACGAATTGTGGAGGGTGAATGAATGAAAAGAGGATGCTGAAGAGAAACTAATGAAGAGCAACTTCATACAGTTCTGATCAATCAAGCTGAGGAAAGAGCTAAAGTTTTCTGCGAACACCGAGCAATAGAGCACAACATCACCGAGAAGAATCAAAGTAGATCAAAGGTATAAATAGAGATATATTAATCAAAATAGTTTTATGAGATTACAATAGGTCTGAAAATTTGAAAGTATAAGTTGTATGTGAACAGATCATACTGTTTTAGTTTAACCATTGATTCAAAAAGTCTCTTAACCGAGTGGGATTTAAAGATTCTTTTTATATTGAGATAAATCCCAAGGAGTATCAAAAATTTTGATCATGAAGATAGCATGAGATTCCAAATACCTATTGACAGGCCAAGTGAGTGTTTGATCAAGGATGGTAGCATAGAGAGGCCCGATATCAAGTGACAGACTAAAATTTTAAATCCTCTAACAAGGTCACACCTAACAGTGTGTTCGTAACCTTTAACAAGGTTGTCTCTTCAGCGAGCTCACTTCAGAAGAGTGAAAATTTTGGGTTAGCGGTCCCAAGTGGTTTTTCCCTTAATAGGGTTTCCATGTTAAAAATCCACATGTCAATGCATTTATGAGTCATTACTTTAGTTCTTTTCATTTCACATAGCTTAACTGGATTGATCAGTATACTCTAGATAATTTACTTTCTTTCAGTAAATTAACATACTGCTATTTAGTAAACATACAGTAAGAGGTTTAACAAAGCATTCCGAGCAGTAGTAATTTGATCAACATATTTGAAGGCATTCATCTTATAGGACTGAAGATAACTAGAGGCTTAATATTGTGGTACTAAGTTTTTGGGTTGATTATTGGAATATTTTTGAGGCCACTAATTCACCCCGCACCCCCTCTCAGTTATTACTAACAATTGGTATCAGAGCTTGTTTGCTTAGAAAGGGAATTTAACAGCTCAAGCAAAAGATCACAAGATGAACAGACGAGATGTGCCCAAGTTGAATAAAGACAACTTTGCATCATGGAAAGCAGAATAAGACTCCACCTATCAGGTATAGAAAATTATATTATTCAATACTTAGATACTGAATATGTGTTGCCGTAAGGACCTCACACTCTTGAGAAATTAAGAGTAAATCATGAGCATAACTGCATGATGATAGAACTTGCATCATCACTCTCTGATGCTGAGTTTGAAGATGTAAAAACTTTCACCTCTGCAAATAAAATGTGGGATAAGTTGAAGCTGGTACATGGAGGAGATGCCAATGTACTAAAAGAAAAGGAAAAAATCCTAAGAGGGAGGTTTGATGACCTAAGGATGAAAGAAGGAGAAAATATCACTCAGTATAGCTACAGAATCAAAGAGGTAGTAAATGTTATACGAGGAGTTGGAGGTGTACTTGAAGAGGAGATAGTGGTAAGTAAAATCTTAAGAACCTTACTACCTATATATGCTATTAGAGTTTCTGCTATTCAAGAAATGAGAGCAGTTGAAAACAATACAGTTACTTTAGATATTCTGATTGGTAGACTAATTTCATTTTAGATGAATAAATTTGATAATAGTGTCTTACCATATATAGAATCTATATTCAAATCTTCTTTGAAGATAAGAAATTCAAGTCATAGACATACTATTAGAAATGATAGTGACAGTGATAATGAGGATCAAGGACTTGATGAAATTGAAGCACTAATGGCCAGAAGATTGCAGAGGCAAAGGTAGATACAAAGGTAAATTACCACTTGTATGTTTCAATTGTAAAGAGGTTGGACACTTTGCTGCAAGATGTCCAAACAGAAGAAAATATGACAGAGGAAATGACAGATCATATGAGAAGTTTGATAAAGGTGATAATAGAGATTACCGAAGCAACTGACAATCTGACAAGAGAGATACCTGAGACTACAAGGACAAAGGGAAGAAAGCTTGTTACCTAGCTGAGAATAGAGATGATGACACTGACACTGAATCAAAAGAAGACATTGAGATGGTATTTTTAGCCATGAAGGATGATTCAGATGAAAATGAAGAAAGGTATGTAGAAACTGCACTCATATCTAAAGTTAGTAAAAATGATGTTTGGATCATAGATAGTGGTTGCACTCACCATATGACTGGTGATAAACAAAATGTTGAGACTTTTGAATACTATAATGGTAGCTCTGTAAGAATGGGAAATGATACACCTTGTCCAGTTGAAGGTAAAGGAACCATAATGTTGAACAACCTAATAAAATGTGAAAATGATTAATGGGTAAAAGAATTGAATTATAATTTGTTAAGTGTTTCATACCTAAACAATTCAGGTCACAGAGTAGCATTTGAAAATAAGAAGGCAAAGATCTACAATGAAGCAGGAAGATTGATTGGTACCGGTGAGCATACAAAAGGTAACCTTTCTATCTTGATGACACTAACACCCCTTGTTTAATGGCTAGAAACAAATACATATGGTTGTGGCACAAAAGATTGCTTCATGTGAACTTTGACAACATGATAAAGATAAGAAACAAGAGGAATGTTAGAGGCTTACCAAGCATGACTAAGCTAGAGAATTGAAATGATTAAGGTCAGATAGAGGAGGGGAATTTAATTCAAAAGAATTCACTAACTATTGCAATGAGCATGGAATTAAAAGACATGTTTCTACATCGAGAACACCATAGAAAAATGGAATTGTTGAAAGGAGAAACAGATCAATTGTTGACTGTGCAAGAACATTGGAGATTGAGAAAAGCATCACTCAAACTTTCTGGATGGAAGCTGCCTGTACTGTTGTCTACACATTAAATAGACTACAATTGAAGGACACAAAGAAGATACCCTATGAGCTTTGGTATGGTCATACACCCAATGTAAGTTACTTCAGAATCTTTGGTAGTCAATGTTATATTTTGAAAGATGATATAAATGGAAAAATTGACTACAAAAGTGATGAAGGTATCTTTCTAGGCTGCTCAACCAAAAGCAAGGCATATAAATGTCTTAACAAGTCATCTAACAAAATCATTGAAATTGCAAATGTGAAAATAGCTGAATTTGCAGAAAAGAATGATAAGGAAAGCAAAAAGTAACTAGAGGACTACAACAGGTTTGTTTATATAGAACCTGATACTCTACCCAAGCAACAGTGTCTCACTCCTGAGAAATAAAACATTACACTCGAGCATCAGGCTGATATTACTGAAAATCAGGAAAATCCTCAAGATGATATTTCAAACAATGGAGATGAAAACAAAGGTCAAGAAGATGATTAGAATGATGAACACAAAGCTGAACCAAAACTTGCCAAGTAAATTCTAGATGTTTACTTTGTGATTTTGAGCCTAAATCTGTTAACAATGCACTTGAGAATGAAAAATGGGTCAGTGCTATGAATGAAGAAATAGAACAGATTGAGAAGAGAATTAAATGGACACTAATACTGAGACCAGATGACAAAAATGTCATCAGTACCAAATGGATATTCAGAAACAAGCTGAATGAGAATGGAGAAGTCGCCAGAAAAAAAGCAAGATTAGTATGCAAGGGATATGCACAAGAAGAAGGTATTGATTATGGTGAAACCTTTGCACCCATTGCTAGACTAGAAGGAGTTAGAATCTTACTTGCTTATGCTACATTTAAAGGATTCAAGGTATACCAAATGTATGTCAAATCTACATTCCTAAATGGAATACTAGAAGAAGAAGTATACATTGAACAACCAGAAGGGTTTGTTGATCCAGACAAGAGAAACATGGTATGTAGACTACACAAAGCCTTGTATGGATTGAAAAAAGAACCGAGAGCCTAGTATGAAAGACTTCACTCATATCTCATTAGCATAAAATTTGTTAGAACAAGTGAAAATAGCAATCTGTACTTAAAAGAAGATACCGATGGTAATATTCTGATTGCTAAAATTTTTGTTGATGATATCATTTTTGGGGGAAATGAATTGTTATGCAAATCCTTTGCTAATGAAATGAGCAAGGAATTTGAAATGTCTATGTTTGGGGAGATCAAATTATTTCTTGGTCTACAAATTCTTCAACAAAATGCAGGCATATATATCACTCAGTCCAAATACATCAAGGAAGTGCTGAAAATATTCAAGATGGAAGATTCCAAACCAGTTGGAACACCTATGGCTACCGAATGTAAGCTGAAAAAAGAAGACAAATCCAATGAGGTAAATCAGACCTTATATAGATCAATGATTGGAAAAATGATGTATTTTGTTCACGCCAGGCTAGATATAGCACATGCAGCTGGAATAGTTGTAAGATTCTATGCTAATCCCAAAGAATCACATATGATTATTGTCAAGAGAATCCTGAGATATCTGAAGAGCACCGAGGATTATGGATTATGGTATAAAAGAGAAGGAAAAATTGAGCTACAAGTCTATACAGATGTTGATTGGGCTAGAAACATTAATGACCAAAAGATCACAACTGGAGGGGCATTCTTCATGGGTCACAGACTTGTCACATGGATCAGCAAGAAGCAAGGATGCATCTCTTAGTCTACTATAGAAGCAAAGTATGTGGCTATTTTTTCAAATTGCTCAAATATTGCATGGATCAAACAATTGCTGGAAGGTATGAATATGAAGATTCTTGAACCAGTAATTATCTATTGTGATAATACCAATGGAATAAACATCTCTAAGAATCCAGTGATGCATGCTAAGACTAAAAATATTGCTATCAAGTATCACTATCTAAGGGAAAAAGTGCAATCAAAGGAAGTGACACTGGAATATGTTCAATCAAAGGAACAATTAGTTGATATATTCACCAATCCATTACTGAAGGATACATTTGAGTACCTAAGACATAGAATAGGGGTCCAACCCTTGTCTATTAGTCAATAAGCTGAATAGGAGGTTGCATCAGCCTATACCAAAATTGAAGATCATTCATATTGATGCAAACACTGAGATGGATAGCAATAGATACATCTGTACACAACAAGGTACAAATCTGTACTGAAAACCATAGGCATTGTATTGTTGATGGATAGGGAAATTCAAGGAATATATTATGTAAAAGGGATGGAACATGATATAGATGATTTTTTTTGGCATTGTTTTCAAAGGGAGAGATTATCTTATGATCATCATCGTCAGGAAGAGATTATCATAAAGGGAGAGATATGATAAAGGGAAATATTATCTCATTGAATAAAAAAGGGATAGATTATCTTATTAATCAGAAAATATTATATCGTTATCCATGACGGTGAAGTTCTTGAGAATCAGAAGGAAGAGTTAATCAATATTCTAAGGGAGAGAAATTGATTACATATGAAATATCCATCTAATGGAGAGAAGTAACAAAGGGAGAGATTTCAGACAAGGAGAAAGATTAATGTCAAGGGAAAAAGAGATTATCAAGAAGAGGAACATTCAAGGCGGAGCACATATCAGAACGGAGATATCAGATGATACATCTATCCAGTAAAGGGATTGAAGATTGAAAATAACCATTCTTAATGAAACAAATCTAAGTTATTTTCAGCTTACTAAGAGCCAGACATTTTTAATAGTTACATTAGGAAAGCTTGATGAAAATGTATATTTCATATTGTATTAGTGATAGTATAGTATGATAATGTAGTATGTTGCCATCAATGCCAAAGAGAGAGATTCATGACATGTAACTGATTGAATGTTTGATGATGTTAAGTTGATCACCAAAATGCAGAAGGATAATGCAAGACATTAAATCAGTTAATGGATTGTATTGTCATTGATGTCAACTTGATATAATCTAATCGGTTATAATCAAAGTGTCAAAGACTTCAGAAGATCAAAGAGATAAATATTATGCTTTTAGTAATGCATAAAAGACAAGCATTCACTATGTGACTTCAAACACCGACGGTCAAAGGAAACTGACAAAAAAATATCACCGAAAGTCAAGTCACAATGATGCCTAAGAAAGAACACCGACAAACATTACCGACGAGCAAAATCACAAGCATAACTGACAGCCAGAAACATAGTGTAAACCGACAGAGAATCCCGAGGGGAACTGGAGTGTTGACCGAAGCTATCAAAGAGTCAAAACATTGAAATTAACTTGAGTTCAGAAATGACAAAATATCTAGCTGGCAGAGCTAAATATGGACTTAACTAGTAGTTATCTTTGTTTTCATCGACAAGATAAAGCCAAAGATAAGTAAAGGATTTAAAGTTGTTTTGTCCAGTTGGCAAGAAGATTTCTGCGAGATAAAACAAGATTTTTTCTTTAAATCTAATTGGCGATAATTGTGGATCACGCCAAGATCAAGAAAATCAAGAACCTAAAAAGAGTGATATCATGTCTATAAAGAGACAACTCAATTCATGACGAATTGTAGAGAGTGAATGAATGAAAAGATGATGCTGAAGAGAAACTGATGAAGAGCAACTTCATATAGTCCTAATCAATTAAGTTGAGGAAAGAGCTAAAGTTTTCTGCAGACACCAAGAAACAGAGTACAATAGCACCGAGTAGAATCAAAGTGGAGCAAAGGTATAAATAGAGATATATTGATCAGAATAGTTTTATGAGATTACAATAGATCTAAAAATCTGCAAGTATAAGTTGTATATGTGAACAGATCATACTATTTCAGTTTAACCATTGATTTAGAAATTCTCTTAACCGAGCGGGATTTAAAGATCCTTTCTATATTGAGCTACATCCCAAGCAGTATCAAAAATTTTGATCATGAAGATAGCATGAGATGCCAGATACCTATTGACAGGCCAAGTGAGTGTTTGATAAGGATGGTAGCATAGAGATGCCCGATATCAAGTGACAGACTAAACTTTTAAATCCTCTAACAAGGTCACGCCTAACACTATGTTGGTAACCTTTAATAGGGTTGGCTCTTCACCGAGCTCACTTCAGAAGAGTGAAAATTTTGGGTTACCAGTCCCAAGTGGTTTTTCCCTTAACAGGGTTTCCACGTTAAAAATCCATGTGTCAATGTATTTACGAGTCATTACTTTAGTGTTTTGAATTTCACATAGCTTAACTGGATTGATCGATATACTCTAGATAATTTAATGTCTTTTGGTAAATTAACAGATTGCTATTCGGTAAACATACAATAAGAGATTTAACAAAGCATTCCGAGCAATAGTAATTTGACAAACATATTTGAAGGCATTCATCTTATAGGACTGAAGATAACTAGAGGCTTAATATTGTGGTACTATGTTTTTGGGTTGATTATTGGAATATTTTTTAGGCCACTGATTCACCCCCCCCATCTCAGTTATTACTAACAGCCTAATTGACGAAAAAACTCTGACGATAATAGTGGTCATTTGGTCGACCAATCGGCATCGAAAAATCAACCAACTCGCGTAAAAAATATGGCCAAAATTTACTAGTTTCATATCTCTCAGGTCGTTCCTTCATGCCCTAAATCTTCACAAGAGCGATCTATGTCATCTCCATCAAACAACATATCCAATGATACAACCTCTCAAGGGCTATCCAAAATATATTTCTAAGCTAATCTATTTATTTATACAAATCCATTATATTAGTTGGAAACTCTAAATCCATTGACACTATATACTCTCATTCCAGAGAGTATCATGCAAAGTCTAGCTCCCTCAAGTCAGAAAATGAATTCCTTCCTAGAATCCCCCATGCATATTCCAAATCATATACCATGTCAAGAGGATGATCCAAAGCACAAATAAATGAGTCCTAAAACAAATCAAGATCAAAATCCCAAGAATGACCAATCCCAACCAATTATTAACCAAGATCCCATCTTCCCAAAATCTCATGATGATCCCACCATCCTTGTCCATCCCATCTAAGTTGATTCCCTTCCATCTCAAGAGAGAAGTGTCCTTCCAATTCTTATTGACCTTTCACTTCCTAAGAAATATCATGACATCCCTTCCACCCTTCTTAGTAATTCCATTAAAAATCAAGAGCAAAGAACCCTTATAATAGAGTCTAGTGATCCCCTTCCAAGTCAAGATCAAAGTATCCACTCACATTCATGTCCACCACAAGACCCCATCATCTGTCTAGAATGTACTATAGATTCCTCCATCCCTTCATTTAGATGTCCTAATCCTCTATGTCCACCAGAAGATCCTATCTTACTAAATGATCTTATTGGTCCTCTTAGTCCCCCTCGTGATCCCAACACATTTGTGCAAGTTGTTCATGAACCCCGAACATGTCAAATGGGTTCCTCAACTTTCATCAAGTCTGATGTACTTCATGATCCTATAATTTATTCCATACCATATCCACCTCAAAATGAACTTTTTTCTTGTTTCCAAATAAACAAGTATCCCATTATTCAAAAATTTTATCAAGTCAAAGGGTTAGGCCTCCATGAACAAGGTATATTAGAACCCTTACATATCAAAGAAAATTCTGATATGCATGTTCTCAGTTTCATAGCTCATTCTCAAGACATTGGTATCCCTACAAAATCCAAATCCAAATATGTACCTTCCTCTTCATCCCTTCCATCCATCTTAGGTTCATATATTCCTCCATCCACTAGCTCACAATTCACATGTACCCTTTCCTAAATAAAGATAAAAAAAGACACACATCTTTGAGAACCTTCCACCCATCAAAAGGCCTCCATACAATTCATGTCCATCCATAAACCTCATTCCTCTTCCATGAAATTTGGATTCAAAGCATAAAATTCATAAGTCCAAAAATCTACATCCATTCAAGGATCAACATGCCTAGTTTAATCAACATGTAAAAACAAAACAAAATATGATCCAAAAAGAAAAATAAATATAAAAAAGGCCACAAAGGCCAATTGAGAAAAACAAAAATTCAAAAGCTATATAGGTTCCCAAGTCTCTTGTAGAAGAAATTCATTCCAAGGAACCACAAAATAATGAAAAAATAAAATCCATGTGGATTCCCAAGTGGCTCCTTGAAGCACAACATCCTAAAGAAAAATTAAAGTTGGCATCCAAAATTTCTATCACTCCATCTAAACACCTTCAACCTTCCAAATCTATTTTGGGTCCTTATGTTCCAAAACCCATGTCTATTCCTCCATGTAAAATTGTTCAAAGAAGAGCTATATTTCTGAAACACAATTAATTGGTGTATACCAAAGCATGAAACCACATATGTGAATCCTGATGTATTTGAGAATATAAAATGTAAGAAATAGATTTACTAATGTACCTATAAATTGTTATATTCTAAAGGAACATAAAAAATTCATAAGTAATGCCATGATATCATTGGAAATATTAAATGCTAAGAAAGTCATTTTAAATCAATTTTGTCACTATATTGTAGCAACATTATATTTCATGTGCAGACCTTTACTGAAAAGACTTATTTCTCCAAGGAAATAATCAATATGTGTGTGCATTCATATATCAAAGTGTACATACCAAGTCATTAGAGAATTTAGTCCTATCCTTCATCAACAAATATTATAATGGAAAACAACTAGAAGTTGAAGCTATTAATCTCATTTTACTTTGTACCTTCAAGATATTGATCTGATTGATACTCCACCAACACTTTATGCATGTTGTTGTTGTTTCCATTGACATTGTATCATCAATATAAATTGTAAGCGACAACCACTGTAAACTGTAGCAAAACATTGAATGACTGTGTAATTTCTCACTATTAATGTAAGACAAGAAAGCACTTTTTCTCACTGATTATCAAAATCACTATCAATCTGGAAAAAGCAACAACTAAGATCGTTGACTTGTAAATCAAGTTTGTCCTTTCAACATAACTTTCACAAATTGAAAAAAATATTGTCTCAAGTTTGTCTCAATCATAAGCCAAACATAGTGAGTATGTGAGGGTGCAAACTCTAACAAGTTAATATCCTTAATAGAGTTTTCAAAAATCAGAAAAGTCACTATTCAAGCATGTATCTACCACTTCCAAGAAAATTCCATATCAAAACGATTTCATATTGCTGACAACAGATCATTCTATAAATATTATTGATATATCTACTACAAGTGCATGTTACTTCAGGAAAAATTGTCATACTTGTTTGTCATAGGACTACATTGTCAACTTATGTTAAAGGTGTTAAGATCAAAATTACTATTGTCATCATTGGCTCTTTCTAATATTATTGCTTCTTTCTTACAAAAACCACCAATTGTTGATAACTTTAATGAATTTTTATACCAAAGACATTATGGAAATTTAATAGATCACCAACATCATTATTGATTAACAATAATGGACATCTTTGAAAAAAATAAATCATTCCTGAATCAACTCAAAAAACTACCAAAGCAGCTAGAACAACATTTTTCTTAATAACCCTGCACTATGCATAATATTACTCCACCTTCTTCTTTACTTTAGGGGCTAAAAGTTAAGACATTTTCCTACTCTCCCTTTCTTCATGAAGCCTTTTATGCACTTTGAGTTATTCCTTGTGCAGTATGCACAAGTTCAGAATCCTTCTTTTCCTGACGTTGCTTTCTTCTCCAAATTTTAATAGATGCTTTCTTTTGTTTGTTCAAAGTATCCTTTTGATTAGATGATTTCAATATTTTACTACTGCAAGATTTCTCTTTATGAACATCATCATTTAGAACTTATCAACCACAATTCCTTGCAATATTATCAAGTTGGTTACATCTAAAACATGTGACTTTATTATTTGCATATGCCTTCTCATTAAGATTATTTTGCTAATCATTTTCCTTTGCATACATCAAACATTCTAATGCTTTATGACCATATGCACAACATGAGTAGCAATAACCATGAAATTGAGAATAATCATACCTTACAAACATGTCATTTCTCCCTTTGTCTATGTGGATGTCTTTAATCTTAGGAATAACATTAGAATATTTTAAATCTATCCTCTTTATTGGGTTTTGTTCAACCTTGAAACCCTTCTCTTTCCCATTTACAAACACAACTTGATTGTTTCACTTTCTGACTCTTTCTTATTTAAAGAGATTTTTCCTATTTCATATCCTAATCTAGTAGGATTCTTATGTTGTTGTTTTTCTTACCAAGAATTTAATTTAAGTTATTTTTTATTTCATCAAACTTTTGGTTGTTTTCCAACTATTTCTCTACATTCTCGAGGTTTTTTATTAGAGAGACTACTTCTTCTTCTTCAAGTTTTTGACATTTACAAGTTTTAAATTCAAGATCAAATTTAGTACATTCAACTAATCTTTTGGCTTCTTCCATTTATATCTTTAGACATATGGTTAGTTTGTTTGACTCTTCAAAATTTAAAGAGACTTTTTATAAAAGCTAAAATTACCTTGTCCTTGAAATCTATTTCTTGTTGGAGTTGTTGTAATAGTCTCTGATTCTCTTTTCTGAGTTGCTTAATTGTATCCAGAGTGCTCAACAATTCACTTTCTATATCAACCTCACACTCTATCAATATTTGAAAGTGGCTTACGCAAAATTTCACTACTTGACTTGACTAAACCCATTTTTAAAACCTTTTGATTGACATCTTTTCTTTCTTTATTTCTTTTACTTTTTTCCATCACTAATACTCCAATACAAGGAAATCCCTAGGATTTTGTTCAAGGGTTTGGCTCTGATACCACTTGTTGGAGTACAATACCACCGAGAGGTGGGGGGGGTGAATCGGTGGTATATCAATTATCAAATGATAATAAAATAAATTTTCAAAAACATGTAACGTAATAACTATGTGGACATCAAGAATATTTGAACAACTCAATCCTTTAACATAATCAATCAAAGAGTATCATTTCAAAACAATGATTCATAAAGAATATGTGTTCATGAACTTGAAACAACTTTAAAAATTAACTGACATATGATAAACTTATGAACATGAGAGTCAACCACATTAGTGGCAATAAAAACTCATAACACAAATCATTTCTTGAGTGGAAACCCTCTGGGGAATAAAACCACTCAAAATGCCTCACTGGCTTTATCTTAAAAAAAAAAATCTAAATCCTCACTGGATGATGTCTCACTTACTGTGCTATGTGCCTCACTAGTTGTTTTGAATGTCTCACTGACAATATGCCTCATTATATTTTACTCTTATCTTTCAACTTCTTTAAAAATTAACATAGAGTACTATCTTTGTTTCTATCTCACTCAATATGTTCTTATATATTCATTATACATCAAACTATTTGCATCTGATAACAAAAGATTTTCTTTCACACATAATATGTTCTCTGCATTTTTCCCCACTAAATGTACACCCTCAAGTTTATCATAATAATGTATATATAATGATTTTTATTGAAAAAATTAAGTATAACTCCCATCTAATAACAATAATCAAAATACTTGTGCAACTTCTCAAAGAATCAAAATATTTCTTTACAAACAAACTGATTTATTATGTTCGAACAAAATAAAGAAATATGATCTAAGAATTAAACACTTAATCCAAATCGTAGACCCTATACAAATCTAGGGTAACTCAAAATCAACTAAGGGTTTGAGAACCATAACAGCTACTAACACTGAACCCTAGAAATAAACTAGGGTCCAAAGAGATGACCCATGTCTTTTGACAGTAAAGAATTAATAGACATTAAATTTAATGATACAATAAACAATAAACCAGTTTGACAAACAAAATTTTCATCCCTTTCCAAAGACCGAAACCTTAACTCAATATTATGTAAGATATTAAACCCTAACAAGGGTAAACAAGAATTTCATATTTTTCAGTCAAACATATGATACACCATTGAAACATTACAAAGTTTAAAGAAAGATTATCTCCTTTAATGGACTTCCTAATAGGTAAACAAACTAAGTAAAGACCAAATGTAACTTGGATATGAAAGATGCATGTTCAATAATTGATAACTAAAATTAGAGATATACGAAACAAACACTCATTATGACCATGAAACCATAGTCTTCAAACACAATATTTAATCTTTCAAAATGTAAAGTGAAAAATAAAAACATGATTAACTAAACACTCTAATAAATACAAGGCCTGACTAACAAAAAAATAGAGTAACAAAGAAATATAAAGGAGGGTGATACAATTTTTACAAATCTATCTTCATTTTACCAAAATCCTCCAGAAATATGTCACCAAGTCTCTTGCAAACTCCCCAATTGTAACTGTCCACAATGTCTGCAACTGTATAGCTCATGTAGCCATGGATTCCAAGATTTAGAAATTGTCTCGAATGTGCCCTAGCTAGGCTCAAGCTCAAGGATTACCAAAACCTGACCCCATCAAAATGATATGTAAAAATGATTCTCTTTTGATCATATCACAAATGTAATAACATGTCGATAACAAAGGCATACTTTATGCTTCTATCAAAAACATCTTTTTCATCTCAAAACCAATGGGATTATGATCCCTTCTTTTTAAATTTTTAAATTTACAAAACATGAATGCCTTAGCAATATATATCAAGGTTTTCCAAGTCACTTTAAAATGACTTACACTAGTAATCCATGATTATCAAATGCATATATAATCAACATCTTCATATCCACAATGATATAATATTTTGAAGAGGAATAATGAACCAAGTTGTTTACCTTTGCAAGCAATATGATCATGGATTGATCCAACCATATTTAACTTTTAATTCTTGTAGAGAGTTTATTTTCAAGGATCACAAAGATAGTGCTAAGCAATCATAATAATATTAGCATATCCAAGTGTCAAAACTTCTCATATTTATAAAACTAAAATGTCACAAAATACCAAGTCTAAATTGAGAATGTCAATCCAACATGAGTAGAAGTGAATATGAATGTTTATACCTTTTCATAACCATGCACCATGTCTCAAGACCAAATAATATCACTTCTTTGTCTATGTATCACAAGTCATACTAATAACTAAAGTAAGAATATATACTATGCAAAGTGAACCTAAAGATGTGCTAGAATGATGCATACCAAACCAATGCTCAAAATGCCATGTCACTGTACCAAGTACAAAGATAATAAAATAAATTGAAACAATTTTCAAGGAAGCTCAAATGACTTACAATATCATTGATATCAATGCCAAAACCAATGTCAAAGGGGTCAACAATCTTTTCATGTCTAATCCTTTAGCTTGCAAAGAAACATGTTATCCCATCATCAAATAGTCCTTGGTAGTCAAATCAGTCCTAATGCCATAGTAAAATATTTCCACTATCTATTTCCAATTCACCAATCCATTCGTTCATTCATAATGTCCCCCTACCTTGCTAGACACTATGGGCAAATAAATATATCTTGCTGCATATTATAGTCCTAAAAAAATTCTAAAAATCAAATAAAGTCTTGAAAAAATCCCTAAAAATCAAATAAAGTCTTAATTAAATTTCTAAAAATAAAATGGAAGTCCTAAAAAGTCCCTAAAAATTACATAATGTCTTGAAAAATCCTAAATATTGCATAATGTCCTAAAAAAAATCCCTAAAAATCAAATAATGTCTTGACAAATCCTAAAAATTACAAAAAGTTCTGAAAAAATTATTAAAATAAAAATATCCCAAAATCCTAAAAATTAAAAAATGATCGAAATCTAAAAACAATATTGTCATTTCATGTCATCAGTAAATCGTCCTTTTGTGAAACATAGACATCTGGACAAATATAAATCTAAAAATACGTCAAACATTGCGCTTAACAAAGCACACATCAACATATGAAGTATCCAATCAAGTCAGCAATCAGTCAGATTAAACTTGTCCGATAAATAAAAAACATCAATCATTCCTTTATCAACATATCATTTGTCTTAAATAGGGCATGGTATACTCGAAACTATACGGTATTTGTCTTAGATAGGGCACTTCATTCTTGAAACTGAGCATCATCATCACCAAACAAACAATCACCTTTGACAACGAGACCAGAATTATTGTTGACTTGCTTGGTTTAGTGACTCTTATCTTTTATTGATTTATCTTTGGTCATGTTCATATGCTACTCTAGGATATCCACAAGTGATGAAAGTGACCAGGATGGTTCACGGTCTTTTATTTTTATTTTTGTCTTTTGTTTGCGGGGTGTTTTTCATTAAATTATGGGGCAGGTATGTCTAATGCTTCAAGATAGATGAAAACATTCCTTGTCTACAATGTGTCCATTTTTTTGTAGAGGGATTGCATTATCATCCTGGCTTTCCATTCCATGGTGCAAGGCATCCGTTTGCCATATTAAATAAATCTCTATAATGATAAAGTGCACTTATGAAAGCAAGGTTTCATCACTACTAATTATTCTTAATTTTATTATTGATTTCTTCTTCCATCTAACTTTTCTTCCATCAGTCCTTGCAATCATTTTTGAAAAATTGTCCTCATGTCAACAATTTCACCTTATTTTTTGAGGGGGCATCTTACCTCTATACTCTTGATTTGTTAGAGCAAAATTTTAATGCATTTTTATTTATTTTTCTTTGAAACAATGCTCAGAATTACATTGTCTCAAAAAGGGGAAAAATGTAGACACTTAAAAATGGTCAAAGTTCATGGCTCCCCTTTTTTAACATGTCTTCTATAGTGCACATTTGATTTTTATTGTTTGTTGATATTGTTTCATTCCTTCATTAATTGAATAATGATAATTATTCAATTAATTTCAAACTTTTGTCCTCTAATTTCATCATGTCTTGTCAATATATCCTTGGTCACTAATCTAATTAAATAATTACATCAATTATTTAATCTTTCTCTTAGGGGCGAATAACCATTAATCTGTCCCCTTATCCTAAAATGTCATCCCTTTGGTAAATAAACATATTATTTATTTACCCGCTTTCCCATTTTCCCACAATTAAATAAATAAATTTATTTAGCTGTCTAATTTTCCAAATACGAGGGAATTAATAATTTTTAATTATTAAATTCTACTCCAATTTCTAACTCAACTTGTCTCTTTTAATGATAATTTGTCTCCACTTCTAACTCTTCCGCCTTCCACTTTTCTCTCCACTTCTAACTCCCACTTTCTAATTTCCCTTTCCACTTAACTCTTTCCTCCTTCCATTTTCTCCTCCACTTAACTTATTCCTCACTCTTCCTTTCCTCCACTTATAAATGGTATTTTTGTTGAAAATAAATATTTCTAATATTTATTTTCCCTTAACTCTATCTTATTTCTATTTCCTCCTCCACTTGGAAATGCAATTTCCAATTTAGCATCACATAACTTGTCCTCACATTTAATCTTGTTCGTCGATTGTCTTGAGTTACAAATTGATCTCAACCATCCAATCCATCCCAATTTTTCTATAAATTGGACTCTTATTTATCATTTTTGCAACCATGATTTTTTATTGTTCTCACCATCATTATAACCACACTTTCTTTCAGTGTGTAGGTGCACTTGTCTACTTGAGGGAAACATAACATAATAGAGAAGAAATATAAAATAATGAGACTTCATCAAGGGAGTATTATTGGTTTGATTTGATTTATCTAATGAACTATAACTGATTCAATGTTTGAAGATGTTAAGTTGGTGATCATTGAGTTGCAGAAAGTTAATGCAAGACATTAAATTAGTTAATGTATTGTATTGTCATTGATGTCAACTTGATATAATTTGTTTGGTCATATACATATTGTCAAAGACTTCAAAGAATCAAAGAGATAAAGGTTATGTTATCTGTAATGCATAAAATTTTAGTATGCACCAAGTGACAACAAACGCCGACGAACAGTGCACCCCGACAGATAGAGAACCCTGAGAGAAAAGTCACAGTGATACTCAAGCAAGTTTCTCGGTCAAGAATTACCGAGTAGAACCAAAGTGTAACCCGAGAAGAACTAAAATTCATAGTGTTTCTTGACAGACAGACAACCCCGACGGACAGAGATGCCCAAGGAAAACTGAATTCAAGACCGAGTAAATAAGGAGTTAAACACCGATCGGAACTGAAGTTCAAAAATGACAAAAGACTTAGCTGGAAAGAGCTAAATATGGAGGTAACTAGTTGATCACATTGTTTTCATTGACTAGTTAAAAGCTACAGATAAGTTAGAGAATTAAAGTTGTTTTATTCCAGTTATCAAGGAGAAATCTATGGGATAAAACTGAAGTATGCTTTAAAGAAAGAATGGTGAGAATTGTGGATCACGGCAAGAACAAGAAAGTCAAGGACTTAGAAATGGTGAAATTATGTCTATAAGAGAGACAAGCTAATTCATTATGAATTGGGGGAGTATAAAAGAAGAGGATTCTAAAGAGAATACTGGTGAAGAAGAATTCATACAGTTCTGATCAAACAAGTTGAAGAACAGAGCTAAAGATTTATGCAGACACCGAGCAACAGAGGAACACCAGCATCACCGAGCATAAAGAAGTGGAGTAAAGGAGCATAAAAGAAATATTGATCAAAAAGGTATTATGAGATTACAATATATCTGAACATCTACAAGTTTAATTTGTATATATGAACATATCATATATTGTTTCAGTTTAACCATTGATTCAGAAAATCTCTTAACAGAGTGGGATTTAACTATCCTTTTGATAATGAGATACATCCCAAGGAGTACCAAAAAGTTTCTCATGAAGATAGCATAGTGAAATGTCAGATATCAAGTGATTAAATATTATATTAAATCCTCTAACAAGGTCACACTTAACAGTGTGTTTGTAACCTTTAACAGGGTTGGCTCTTCACCGAGCTCACTTTAGAAGAGTGAAAATTTTGGGTTATCAGTCCCAAGTGGTTTTTCCCTCAACAGGGTTTCCACGTTAAAAATATATGTGTCAATGTGTATACGGTTCATTACTTTGATACTTTTCTTTACACATTACTAAACTGGATTGATCATTAAACATTGAGTTATTTACTATATTTGGGTAAAGACTAGAAAAGACTAAGACTGTTATTCGATAAAGCTTAAGAAAAAGGATTAACAGTGTATTCTGAGTGCTAGTTATTTGATAAAGTTATTTAAGGGCATACATCTTGTAGGACTGAAGATAATTAGAGATTTATATATGTGGTATAAATTTTTGGATTAATATATGTGGTATAATTTTTGAGGCCACTGATTCACCCCCCNGATTCCCCCCCCCCCCCCCCACTCTCAGTTATTCTAACAATTGGTATCAGAGATTGTGTACTTAGAAAGGGAGTTTAAAGACTCAAGCAAAAGATCACAAGATAAGCAAACGAGATGTACCTAAGTTGAACAAAGACAACTTTGCATCATGGGAAAGCAGGATAAGACTCCACCTATCAGGTATTGGAAATGATGTTACTCAATACTTGGATACTGAATATGTGTTTCCTATAGGACCTCACACACTTGATCAATTGAGAGAAAAGCATGAGGACAATTCTATGATGATAGAACTTGCTTCCTCACTCTCTGATGTTGAATTTGAAGATGTCAAAACATGCACCACTTCAAATCAAATGTGGGACAAATTGAAGCTAGTACATGGAGGAGATGCAAATGTGCTAAGAGCTAAGGCAGAAAGCCTAAGAGGGAAATTTGATGACCTAAGATTGAAGTAAGGAGAAAATATCACATAGTATAGCTGCAGAATCAAAAAGGTAGTCAATGATATCCGATGAGTTGCAGGTGTACTTGAAGAAGAAACAATGGTAAGTAAAATCCTAAGAACATTATTGTATGTTTATGCTATTAGAGTATCTACTATACAAGAAATGAGAGAAATAGCAAATAACAATGTCACTCTAGATAGTTTGGTTGGTAGACTTATTTCATTTGAGATGAATAACTTTGACAACAATGTCTTACCATCTATTGAGTTTGCATTCAAATCTTCTTTGAAAATAAGGAAGTCAAGTCATAAACACTCTATGAGAAATGATAGTGAAATTGATAGTGATGACCAAAAACTTGATGAGATTGAAGCACTAATGGCTAGAAGATTGTAGAGAGGTAAAGGTAGATACAAAGGTAAATTGTCATTGGTATGCTATATGTCCTAACAAAATAAAAGAAGATAGAAAAAGTGACATATCATATGAAAAGAAGTTTGACAGAGGTGATGATAGAGGTTACCGAAGAAACTGACAATTTGACAGAAGAGATACCCGAGACTACAAGGACAAAGGGAAGAAAGCTTGTTACCTAGCTGAGAACAAAGCTGAGAATACTGACACCAAATCTGATGAAGATGTTGAGGTGGTATTTGTTTCTATGAAGGATGATTCAAACGAAGAGGAAAGTTGAATAACATAGGTCACCGAGTTGCATTTGAGAACAAAAAGGCAAAGATATTTAATGAATCAGGAAGGTTGATCTAAACTGGTGAACAGACAAAAAGTAACCTATTCTATCTTAATGATATTAACACCACTTGTTTAATGGCTACAAATGAAGACATATGGTTGTGGCATAAAAGGTTATTTCATGTGAATTTTGACAACATGATTAGGATAAGCAATAAAAGTAAATTAAGAGGCTTATCGAGCATGTCAAAGCTTGACCATGTCATGCGTAAGAATTGTTAAAAAGGTAAAATGACAAAGTCTAGTTTCAAAAGAAAAACCTAGACATCTAATGTCATTCTAGAATTAGTCCATACTGATCTATGTGGACCAATGAGAACAAATAGTTACTATGGTGATAGATACTTCATTCTCTTTGTTGATGATTATTCTAGAATGATGATAGTTATGTTCTCAAAAGAGAAATCAGAAGCATTCAAGATGTTTAAATGGTATAAAGATATTGTAGAAAAACAAAGTGGTAAGGAACTGAAATGATTAAGATCAGATAGAGGAGGAGAATTTATTTTTGATGAATTCACTAACTTTTGTAATGAGCATGGAATTCAAAGACAGGTTTCTGCACCAAGAACACTATAGCAAAATGGGATTGCTAAAAGAAGGAACAAATCCATTGTTGATTGTGCCAGAACATTGATGATTGAGAAAGGCATCACTCAAACATTCTGGAGAGAAGCTGTCAGTACTGATGTCAACACATTGAACAAAGTTCAATTAAAGAAAGACATCTTATGAGATATGGTATGGATACACACCCAATGTAAGTTACTTCATAATTTTTGGAAGTCAATGTTATATTTTGAAAGATGATAGAAATGGAGAACTTGACTCCAAAGGTGAAGAAGGAATATTTTTAGGGTATTCTACCAAAAGCAAGGCTTATAAATGTATTAACAAATCCTCTAACAAGATAATTGAAAGTGCAAATGTCAGAATAGATGAATTTGTAGAGAAAAATGATAAGGAAAGAAGAAAGGAACTGAAAGACTACAACAGGTTTGTATATAGTGAAGAACCTAACACTTTTCCCAAGCAAAAGTGTATCACTCCTGAGAAATAGAACAATGCACCTGAGCATTAGGCTACAAACACCGAAAATCAAGAAATTGCTCAAGATGATGTTCCGAGTGATGGAGATTAGAATGAAGGTCAAGATGATTATTAGAATGATGAACAAAGAGTTGAACCAGTACTTTCCAAGTATGTCAAAAGACACCATCCACAAAACCATATCATAGGAGACAAGAAAGCTGGAATGAGAACAAGAATTAAGTCACTGAACACTAGATGTTTAATTTGTGATTTTGAGCCTAAATCTGTTAATACTACACTTGAAAATGAAGAATGGGTTAGTGCTATGAAAGAAGAGATAGAACATATTGAGAATAAAATAATATGGATATTAGTACCTAGACCAGATGACAAGAATGTCATTGGTATCAAATGGATATTCAGAAAGAAGTTGAATGAGAATGGAGAAGTCACAAGGAACAAAGCAAGATTAGTATGCAAGGGGTACGCATAAGAAGAAGGTATTAACTATGGAGAAACCTTTGCACCTATTTCTAGACTAGATGGAGTAATAATTCTACTTGCTTATGTTGCATTCAAAGGATTCAAGGTATACCAAATGGATGTCAAGTATGCATTCCTAAATGGAATACTAGAAGAAGAGGTATACATTGAACAATTAGAAGGGTTTATTGATCCTAACAAGAGAAACATGGTTTGTAGACTACACAAAGCCTTGTATGGATTGAAACAAGCACCTAGAGCATGGTATGAAAGACTTCACTCCTATCTCATAAGTATTGGATTTGTAAGAACAAGTGGAAACAACAATCTGTATTTAAAAGAAGATGCTGATGATAACATTTTGATTGCTGAAATATTTTTTGATGATATCATATTTGGGGGTAATGATATGTTATGTAAATCATTTTCTAATTAAATGAGAAAATAATTTGAGATGTTAATGTTTGGGGAGATCAAGTTATTTCTTGGTCTACAGATTCTTCAACAGGATGCAAACATCTATATCACACAATCCAAATACATCAAGGAATTTTTGAAGATATTCAAAATGGAAGATTCAAATCCAGTTGGTACACCTATGATAATTGAATGCAAGCTAACAAAGGAAGACAAGTCAACTAAGGTAAATCAGACCCTATATAGATCAATGATTAAAAAACTCATGTATGTTGTTCTTATTAGACCAGATATAGCACATGCAGTTGAAATAGTTGCAAGATTCTCTATTAATCCCAAGGAATCACATATGACTGCTACGAAAAGAATTATGAGATATCTAAACAATACCGAGGACTATGTCTTATGGTATAAAAGAGAAGGTAAATTTGAGCTTCAAGTCTATACAAATGTTGATTGGGCTGAAAACTTAGATGATAGAAAGAGAACAATAGGAGGAGCATTCTTCATGGGTGACAGACTTGTCACATGGATAAGTAAGAAGCAAGGATGCATCTCACAATCTACTGCAGAAGAATAATATGTGGCTACTACTACAAATTTATCTAACATTGTATGGATCAAACAATTACTGGAAGGTATGAATATGAAAATTCTTGAACTAGTGATTATCTATTGTGATAATACCAGTGCAATAAACATATCAAAGAACCCTTTCATGCATGCTAAGACTAAGCATATTGCTATAAAGTATCATTACTTAAGGGGACAAGTGAAATAAAAAGAGGTGATACTAGAATATGTTCAATCCAGGGAACAGTTAGCAGACATATTCAAAAATCCATTGCCTAAAGATACATTTGAGTACCTGAGAAAGAGACTAGGGGTCTGACCATTGTCTATTAGTCACTAAGCTAACAAGGAGGCTGCATCAGCCTACACATTATCAGAAGATAATTCATGCTGATGAAAGCAAAGAGATGGACTGCAAAGATACATCAGTACACAGCAAGGTACTTATCTATACCGGACACTAGAGTTATTGTATTGTTGATGGAAAGGAAAATTCAAGGAGTATATTATAAAAAGGAAGAAGGATATAGTTTGGCATTGTTGTCAAAGGGAGAGATGACTAAAGAGAGATTATATATCCATATGAAATATCCATCATGATCATCCAAAGGGAGAGAGTATATCTATTGTTGTCAAAGGAAAAAGAGATATTCATCAAGAATAGGAACAGTCAAAGGGAGAGAAAACATCAAAGAGAACATTCTACAACAAAGGGAGAGATAGAATTAGAAGTTGCTACATCTATCCAATAGAGGGAAAGATTGAAGAAAGTACTCTGCAAGAACCAAATCTAAGCTAGAAGAGCTTACCAAGAGCCAAAAATTTGTATTAGTTATAGAACAATAAGTTTGGTAGATTGATGAACTAAAAATGATATATTTCATATTGTATTAGTAGTAATGTAGTATGTTGTCATCAATGCCAAAGGGAGATATTGATGAACTATAACTGATTGAATGTTTGAAGATGTTAATTTGATGATCTTAGTGAGGCATTACACATAATGACTCACATTGTTTTTCAAGGTTAGCAACATTGGAGGAAGTTATAAGGAAGCATAACATTTCCTTCTTAAGCATTTTTCCTTGGGAAAAGTGCAAGCCCTTTCAACTCAGGTTTTGCCTTCTTCCAGTAATAATTGGATTCTTGATGAAGGTTCTTCACATCACATGAATCATTCAAAGGATATTTTTTATTCTATTTCAGCATGTAGCTATTCTCATATTGTAGTTGGGATCTCTTCACAAATTTTACTTTAAGGGACATAATTGATTTAGATGTAGGATGGTTGCATAGAGGATATATTTCTTGTTCCTTATATTTCACAAAATCTTCTTTCTATTATCACATTTGTCATACTGGTGATGAGAGGTTTGTTTAGTTTTCTCCCAACAATGTCACTCTTCGATAGTTACACGATCTTGAGAAGGTTGTTGATATATGAAAATTTGATTATGTGGGTTATTTCTATAGGTTTTATGGATTTGATTCTTTGTCAAGGTCATTATTTATCTCTTATGTATATTTATTAAGATCTAACATGAATCATTTAGGCACTTGAACTACAAATATCTTCAATAGATGACCACATAAAACTTGGTGATATGTCTTCATAGGATCTCTTGCATAGAGGGAGTTTGTCATGGTTATCTACTTGGAAATAATCATAAGTATTCTTTTCCTAAGGGTATGACCATACCTACTAAACCACCCATAGAGTTCTTTTATAATAACCTCATGTCATTTCTAACTCCATTTTTAAGGGCCCGGTATGTGCTTACTTTTATTGATAACTTTTTATGACACACATGGGTGTACGTTTTGAAGTACAAGGATGAGGTTCTTCAAATTTTCAAGACATTAAAAGAATTTGTGGAGAAGCAATCAAATATTTCTCTTTGCAAGATACACAAATAATTGGGGGAATATGTCAATTAGGAATTTTTGGATTTTTATTGTGATCATTGTATTATTTATCAATTCATAGTCCCTTACACTCCTTGGTAGAATGGTGTGATCAATAGAAAAATTGGGACTTTAAGGGACATGATCAATTACATGCTTTAGTCTAGGTTAATGGCTCCAACATTTTGGGTAGAGGTTGTTAATTGTGCCAACTATATTTAGAATTGTATGCCTCATAGGGAACCGTAGAATATGACTACCAAGGAGGATTGGTCCCATATCAAGCCTAAGGTATGTTTCTTCAAATTTTTTAATGGTGAGGCTTGGGTATTCATTCTAAATAGTCGACATAAATAAATGGAGAAGAAGATGCAATAATTGATTTTTTTTTCCTATTGTGAGGATGTTAAGGGTTATCATTTGTTTGATCCTATCGAAAGGGAGGTTAAATTTCATCATAAATTTCATTTTGGAAAGTCCTTCACTAAGATGGATTACCCTTCACCTACTTATTGATCACTACCTACTTCTCCTTCAAAGGTTATTTTTCTTCATGAGGATGACGATGCTTCAATTGATGTTCCTGGTCTTATCGATTAGGGTTCTTTGCCTCCTCCTTCACCACCCTCTCAACCTCTTTTTTCTTGTACACTTCATAAGGAGTTTGGTCCTCTTGTTATTAATCCCACTGCTACTTGTCACATTAGTTCCTAGACTTCAAGTATAATTATTGGTGAGGATTCAGTTCTCAAAACTGAGCAATGAAGGATCTCACAACATATTCTTATTTCTTCCTACCATACATCTTGAAAGCACAAATAAAAGATCATAAAATGAAGTAATGTTTTGGTATTAACAATGTGTGTGTCATGTGCAGGTCTAGGTTCATCATTATTAGAAGGTTAGGCATGTGGGGTAAAAATGTGGCTCCCACAAGGGTTGGTCCGACATGCATTCAAAGGATAAAGCTGATCATAATTTTTTGTTCTAGCTGCCCTATATATGCTACTTGTTCTGAAGATACGTATCGCTCATAACATCAAATCATCTTGGTTTGCTGCCATTAGGAGCACACATCTTCTAGAATAGGGTCATCTGGCATTGGTGAGGCAACCACCTATCATGATCAAATAAATCCAGAAAAGAATGGTGTACTTGGAGAAGCTATAGGAGGTCAAGTTTAATCAACTATTGAAGGGACACATCTTGTTTTAGGTGTGAAACTTTCTAGTTTACATGCAAACATAGGTCAAGTTTCTAGAATCAATAAACCATTCAAGGGACATTACTTCATGTCATGAACCTTCCAATTTAGTTCAAAGGACACATTCAAATAATCCTTGAGGTCACAGCTAAAAATCCTAGCATTATAGCACTATAACTGAGGATACATACATTAATTCAAAAGAAGCAAGTCTGACATTAATGGACATTTTAAGGACAACTTTAGATTAAGTAAAATCAGCATTCAATGCTCAAAATGGAAATCATAGAAAGAAACTAAAGACAAAAATCAGAACATCATGTTTTATCTAACAGGTTGTTTAAATGTGAAGGTACAGATATATCATAATGACATATATATAGGAACTCAAAAGATCAATCAAATGATATCAAAATACAGCTATATGGAACAATGCATTAGGAATAGTGCAATTCTATGTTTTGATGAACAAGTAGGATAGTTATATGGTGGTAGTGATAGTGCCTTGTGACCTTATAATATTAGAAATCTAAGGATAAGGACATCTATCATAAGGCTCTGTCAAAAGAAGAGAGGAACACATATTCTGATAAAGTAAATGGAGATGTGCCAGACTAGCAAAAGAGAGCTTCTTTCAATAACATTCCAAAAGATTTATATTATGTCACAACATATAAAGGACAAATATTATGCTTGGATCCATGTGTAGACCTTATGGAAAGACATGTTGTCAATTAGTGGAAAACAACATAGTCATCCAATATTGCCCGAGTGATCAGTATCGCCCAAGTGATCAGTATGACCCGAGTGACCAGCATCGCCTAAGTGGTCAGTATTGCCCGAGTGACCAGTATTGCCTGAGTAATCAGCATATTGCCCGAGTATCATTTTATCACCCGAGTAGACTTTTGGACCCAAGTGACAGTATTGAGCTGATTTTGTATATATTGTTTTATATCATTATGTCTAATGAAAGCTGACTTATGAAGTTATTTGTTTTTGGATAAGATATATATATATATATATCCAAATATGTATGAGAAGAGTATATAGCAGAAGTATATATGTGAATATGATATGACATATTAATTAGAAGATTGCAGAAGTATAAAGCACAGCAGAGACTCATCCAACATAGTCAGGTGATTAGTTATAAATCAAAGGATCTTATTCAGCAAATCAAAGTTGCCTAACCAGATCATCTACTGGTTCATTTTAACAGGTGGATCAGCAAAATCCTCTAACAAGGTGGACCTAACATTCCTTTTGTAAATCTCTTAATAGAGTTGCATTACTTGTTGTATTGTATCAAATCCTTTAACAAGGTGGACTTAACAGTCCTTATTGCTCCTAATAGGGCAGGCCATCAAAAGTGGTCAATGTAAGCTCTAACAAGCTAAATTTATACTGCAGTACTAAATCTTGTGGGTACCATCCCCACCCTAGTTTTACTTTCTATTTGGAAGGTTTTTGGGTAACCAAATATTACGTTATGTGTTATGAATGATTATTTCTTTTCTATGCATGCAATCAGATTAGACAATCTAATTAAGGTTAAAGAAGAATAAGATTTATTGGTTTCCGATTCACCCACCCTCTCAGTCACATTACATACAATATATTTCTAGCAATTGGTATCAGAGAAAAACGTTCTCTCTATAGAAGTTTAATAGCTTGAGAAAAGATCAGAGGCAATGGAAGTATACAGACTGGAGAAAGCCATTGAGAATGAAAAGATAGATCTACAAATGGCCATGAATCAGATCAAGAAACTCAAGGAGCAGCTCTCTCTTTCCCTAAAAAGAAGAAAAGACTTAGCAGTACAAATGAGCGACAGGAATTACATAGAAGAAAGAATTGAAGATTTTTGCAAAGATAGAAGTTTTGAAGAAGTCGATGCAGCCATTGAAGACTTTCTTGCAAAGAATCTCAATCTACGTGAGGAAGTCAGAAAGTTGAAAAGAGAACAAGAAGTTCATTCAGTCAGATTTTGTGAAGTCATAAAACAAAAGAATCAAGTAGAAGATGACAGAAATTTGGCACAAGATGATAAGAGATTACAAAGTAAAAGATTAGAAGAAAAAGAAAATGAAATCCATCATTTGTCACTCCAGCAAGTAGATTTGGAAAATCAACTCAATAATACAAATCAAGAAGTTGTCAACCAAAGAATAGAAAATGAAAAATTGCAGAATGGTCTCAACACTGAAAGAAAAACCAATAAAATTATGATGAATTCGCAAGGTAATATAGATCAGCCAACATAAATTAGAAATCATGGACAAACTGGACTAGGTTACACTGAACAAGGTGAATCCTCAAAGCAAGCAGCTCAAAAGAACATGAAACCTACCTATAACCATTATGGTAAGTTATGGCATACATCAAATAAATGTTGGAGGAATGGAAAATCAAATTTTAATGGCAAATGTTACAGTTGCAACAAGCATGGACATAGAGCAAGTGAATGCACTAAAAAACCTAAGTTTGAAGGAAAATGTTTCAAATGTAACAAACAAGGTCTTAGATCCTCCGAGTGTAGAACCAAGAAATGGAACCTTGTTGAACAACTAGCTAAAGCAATTTTTGGTTGGGATTACAACACATGGTACAGATGTTTTCATTTTGGAGAGTATGGACACATTGTTGCAAATTATACAAAAACTCACCTCCAAAGAAGAAATCCTACTAAGAGATGTTATGTGTGTAATCAACTAGATCATCTAAGCAAGAATTACATGAATAGAGAAAAAGTGGATATTGGTTTTGAGAAAGGCAAAGCAAAGGTCTCAGAAATTAGAACTCAGATGAATAAACAATGGGTAAGAAAATCCTCTGAAAGTTTGTTAGTAATAACTGAGAGGGGGGGTGAATTAGTGGCCTAAAAAATATTCCAATTAATCAACCCAAAAACTTAGTACCACAATATTAAGCTTATAGTTATCTTCAGTCCTATAAGATGAATGCCTTCAAATATACTTATCAAATTAATACTACTCAGAATGCTTTGTTAAACCTTATTCTGTATGTTTATTGAATAGCAGTCTGTTAATTTATCAAAAAATAGTAAATTACTTAGAGTATACCAATCAATACATATTAGCTATGTGTAATGCAAAACACTAAAGTAATGACTCATAAACACATTGACAAATGAATTTTTAATGTGGAAACCCTATTAAGGGAAAAACCACTTGGGACCACTAACCCAAAATTTTCACTCTTTTGAAGTGAGCTCGGTGAAGAGCCAACCCGTTAAAGGTTAAAAACACACTGTTAGGCATGACCTTGTTAGAGGATTTAATAGATTAGTTTGTCACTTGATATCGGACATTCCTATGCTACCTTCCTTGTCCAAACTCTTCCGATTTGTAAAATGGTATCTGGCATCTCATGTTATCTTCATGCTCAAACTTTTTGATACTCCTTGGGATGTATCTCAATATAGAAAGGATCTTTAAATTGTACTCGGTTAAGAGACTTTCTAAATCAATGGTTAAATTGAAACAATATGATATGTTCACATATACAACTTATACTTACAGATTTTCAAATTTATTGTAATCTCATAAAACTAATCTAATCAATATATCCTTTTTAATACCTTTTCTCCACTTTAGTTTTTCCAGGTGATGCTATGCTTTGTTGCTCAATATCTGCAGAAATCTTTATCTCTTTCCTCAACTTGATTGATCAGGACTGTATGAAGTTTCTCTTCAACAGGTTCTCTTTAGCATCCTCTTTTTCATTCAATCCCCTTTTTTTTAAATGAATTAAGTTGTCTTTTTATAGACATGATATCACCGTTTGTTAGGTTCTTGATTTTATTGATCTTGGCATGATCCGCAATTTTAGCCAATCTGATTTAAAGAAAAACTATTGTTTTATCTCGCAGAGATATTCTTGCCAACTAGAAAAAACAACTTTAAATCCTTTAATTATCTCTGGCTTTATCTTGTTGATGAAAATAATGATAACTACCAGTTAAGTCCATATTTATCTCTTCCAGCTAGATATTTTGTCATTTTTGAACTCAAGTTAATTTCGGTGTTTTAATTCTTTGATAGCTTTGGTTAACACTCCAGTTCTCCTCGGCTTCTCCATCGGTTTACACTATGATTCTGGCTGTCAGTTATGCTTGTGATTCTTCTTGTCGGTAATTCTCATCGGTGTACTTGCTCAGGCATCACTGTGACTTGACTTTTGGTGATCTTTGATCGTCGAGTTCCACTAGCCGTCAGTGTTTGAAGTCACATAGTGAATATTTTTTTTACGCATTACTAAAAACATAATCTTTATCTCTCTGATTCTCTGAAGTCATTGATACTATGATTATAACCGATTAGATTATATCAAGTTGACATCAATGACAATACAATCCATTAACTGATTTAATGTCTTCCATTATCTTTCTGCATTTTGATGATCAAATTAACATCTTCAAACATTCAATTAGTTACATGTCATCAATCTCTCCCTTTGGCATTGATGACAACATACTGCATTATCATACTATACTATTACTAATACAATATGAAATATACAATTTCATCAATCTTTCCTATTGTAACTATTAAAAATGCCTGGCTTTCAGTACGCTCAAATAGCTCAAATTTGTTTCTTGCAGATTGGTTTCTTCAATATTTAATCCCTTCACTAGATAGATGTAGCATCTAATGTCTTTGTTCTAATATGTGCTTTGCCTTGACTGTTCCTCTTCTTGATAATCTCTTTTTCCTTTGACAACAATTTTATCTCTTTGTATGAACTCTCTCCCTTTTTTAATTCTCTCCCTTAGATGGATATTTCATATGTAATCAATCTCTCTCCCTTTGAATATTGATTAACTCTTCCTTGTGATTCTCAGGAACTTCACTTTATGAATAATGATATAATCTTTTTTGATCAATGAGATAATCTCTCCATTATGATAATGAAATAATCTCTCCCCCAAAAAAAAAAAAATTATATCATCCTCCATCCCTTTATATAATATATTCCTTGAATTTCCCTATCCATCAGCAATACAATGTCTCTGGTATTCGGTGCATACTTGTACCTTGTTGTGTACAGATGTATATGTTGCTATTCATCTTGGTGTTTGCATCAACAAGAATGATCTTCAGATTATGTGTAGACTGATGCAATCCTCCTAGTCAGCTTACTGACCGATAGACAAGGGTTGGACCCCTAGTCTCTGTCTTATGTACTCAAATGTATCTTTCGATAATGGCTTGGTGAATATATCTGCTAATTGTTCCTTTGATTGAACATATTCCAGTATCACCTCCTTTGCTTGCACTTTTTCTCTCATATATTTATACTTAATATCAATATGCCCAGTCTTAGCATGCATGACTGGATTTTTAGAAATGTTAATTGCACTGGTATTATTACAGTAGCTAATCATTGGTTCAAGAATCTTCATATCCATACCTTCCAACAACTATTTGATCCATGCAATATTGGAGCAATCTACAACAGCGGCCACAAGAGATGCATCCTTGCTTCTTACTGATCCATGTGACAAGTCTGTCACCCATGAAGAATGCTCCTCCAGTTGTGCTCTTTCGGTCATCAATGTTTCCAGCCCAATCAACATCTGTATAGACTTGTAGCTCAAATTTTCTTTTATACCATAAGCCATAGTCCTCGGTGTTCTTCAGATATCTCAAAATTCTTTTGACATCAGTCATATGTGATTCTTTGAGATTAGCATAGAATCTTGCAACTATTCCAACTGCATGTGTTATATTTGGTTTGGTATGAACAACATACATTAGTTTCCCAATAATTGATCTATACAAGGTCTAATTTACCTTATTAGATTTGTCTTCTTTTTTTAGCTTACATCCGGTAGCCATAGGTGT
>MU225019.1:3647102-3657130 GCA_018584345.1 Thuja plicata | reverse complement strand
TATATATATATATATATATATCTGCATCTTGTTGAAGAATCTGTAGACCAAGAAAGAATTTAATCTCCCCAAACATAGACATTTCAAACTGTTTGCTCATTTCATTAGCAAATAATTTGCATAACAATTTATTTTCCCCAAAAATGATATCATCAACAAAAATTTCAGCAATCAGAATATTACCATCGGTATCTTCTTTTAAGTACATATTGTTATTTTCACTTATTCTAACAAGTTTTATGCTAATGAGATAGGAGTGAAGTCTTTCATACAAGGCTCTAGGTGCTTGTTTCAATCCATACAAGGCTTTATGTAGTCTACATACCATATTTCTCTTATCTGGATCAACAAACCCTTCTGGTTGTTCAATGTATAATTCTTCCAATATTCCATTTAGGAATGCAAATTTGACATCCATCTGGTATACCTTGAATCCTTTGAATGCAGAATAATCAAGTAGGATTCTAAATCCTAGTCTAGCAACATGTGCAAAGGTTTCTCCATAATCAATACCTTCTTATTCTGCATATCCCTTGCATACTAACCTTGCTTTGTTTCTTGGGACTTCTTCACTCTCATTCAACTTGTTTCTGAATATCCATTTGGTACCAATGACATTCTTGTCATCTGGTCTCAGTACTAGTGTCCATGTATTGTTATTCTCAATCTGTTCTATTTCTACATTCATAGCACTGACCAATTCTTCATTCTCAATTACAATATTAACAGATTTAGGCTCAAAATCACAAACTAAACATCTAGTGTTTAGTGACTTACTTCTTGTTCTCATTCTATCCTTCTTGTCTCCTATGATTTGATTATGTGGATGATGTCTTCTGACATACTTGGAAAGTTTTAGTTTAGCTCGATCTTCATCATTCTAATTATCTTCTTGACCTTCATTCTAATCTCCATCGCTCGGAACATCATCTTGAGGATTTTCTTGATTTTCGATAATTACAGCCTGATGCTCGAGTGCAATGTTTTGTTGCTCAGGAGTGATACACTGTTGCTCGGGTAGAGTGTCAGGTTTTATATAAATAAACATGTTGTATTCCTTTGGTTATTTTCTACTTTCCTTATCATTCTTTTCTACAAATTCATCTATTTTCACATTTGCACTTTCAATGATCTTGTTAGATGACTTGTTAAGACATTTATAAGCCTTGCTTTTGGTTGAGTAACCTAAAAAGATACCTTCATCACTTTTGGAGTCAAGTTTTCCATTTCTATCATCCTTCAAAATATAACATTGACTACCAAATATTCTGAAGTAAGTTACATTGGGTGCATGACCATACCAAAGCTCATAGGGTGTCTTCTTTGTGTCCTTCTTCAGTTGTACTCTGTTTGATGTGTAGACAACAATACTGATAGCTTCCCTCCAGAAAGTTTGAGTGTTTTTTTCTCAATAATCAATGTTCTTGCACATTCAACAATTGATCTATTTCTCCTTTCATCAATTCCATTTTGTTGTGGTGTTCTCGGTGCAGAAACCTGTATTTTAATTCCATGTTCATTGCAATAATTAGTGAATTCATCTGAAGTAAATTCCCCTCCTCTATCTGACCTTAAGCATTTTAGTTTCTTTTCACTTTGTTTTTCTACCATAGCCTTATACCATTTAAACATATTGAATGCTTCCAATTTATCTTTTAAGAACATGACTGTCATCATTCTAGAATAATCATCAACAAAGAGAATAAAATATCTATCTCCATAGTAACTCTTTGTCCTCATTGGTTCACATAGTTTTGTATAGACTAATTCTAGAATAGCAATAGATGTATGGGTTTTACTCTTGAAACTAGAATTTGTCATTTTACCTTTTTGACAATTCTTGCACATGATATGCTCGGGCTTAGTCATGCTTGGTAAGCCTCTAACATTCTTATTGTTGCTTATCTTTATCATGTTGTCAAAATTCACATGACACAATCTTTTGTGCCACAACCATATGTCTTCATTTCTAGCAATTAAACAAGTGGTGTTAGTTTCATCAAGATAGAAAAGGTTACCTTTTGTCTGCTCACCGGTTCTGATCAACCTTCGTGATTCATCAAAGATATTTGCCTCCTTATTTTCAAATGCCACTTAGTGACCTGTATGATTCAGCTGTGAAACACTTCACAGATTATAATTTAGTCCTTTTACCCAGTAAGCATTTTCACATTTGATCAGGTTATTCAACATTATAGTTCCTTTACTTTCAACTGGACAAGGTGTATAATTTCACATTCTTACTGAACCACCATTATAGTATTCAAAAGTCTCAAAATTTTATTTATCAATGGTCATATGGTGAGTGCAGCCACTATCTATGATCCAGACATCATTCTTACTAACTTTAGATATGAGTGCAGTTTCTACATATCTTTCTTCTTCTTCGTCTGAATCATCCTTCATGGCTACAAATACCATCTCAATGTCTTCTTTTGATTCGGTGTCAGTGTCATTAGATTTGTTCTCAGCTAGGTAACAAGCTTTCTTCCATTTGTCCTTGTAGTCTCGGGTATCTCTTTTGTCAAATTTTTGGTTTCTTCGTTAATCTCTGTTATCACCTCTATAAAACTTCTTCTCATATGATCTATCATTAGCTCTGTCATCTTTTCTTCTGTTTGGACATCTTGCAGCAAAGTTTCCAACCTCTTTACAATTGAAACATACCTTTGTATCTACCTTTGCCTCTCTGCAATCTTCTTGTCATTAGTGCTTCAATTTCATCAAGTCCTTGATCCTCATTATCACTTTCACTATCATTTCTAGTAGCTTGTTTATGACTTGAATTACTTATCTTTAAAGAAGATTTGAATGCAGATTCTATAGATGGTAAGACACTATTATCAAATTTATTCATCTCAAATGAAATTAGTCTATAAATCAGACTATCTAGAGTAACTGTGTTGTTTGCAACTACTCTCATTTCTTGAATAGCAGAAACTCTAATAGTATATACAGGCAGTAAGGTTCTTAAGATTTTACTTACCACTGTCTCCTCTTCAAGTACACCTCCAACTCCTCAGATAGAATTGACTACCTCTTTGATTCTGTAGCTATATTGAGTGATATTTTCTCCTTCCTTCATCCTTAGGTAATCAAACCTCCCTCTAAGGCTTTATGTCTTGGCTCTTAGTACATTGGCACTCCTCCATGTACCAGCTTCAACTTATCCCACATTTTCAATGTAGAGGTGCAGGTTTTTACATCTTCAAACTCAGCATCGGAGAGTGATGATGCAAGTTCTATCATCATGCAATTATTCCTATGCTTTTCTCATAATTGCTCAAGAGTGTGAGGTCTTGTAGACAACACATATTTAGTATCAAGGTATTGAGTAACATAATTTCCAATACTTGATAGGTGGAGTCTTATTCTACTTTGCCATGATGCAAAGTTGTCTTTATTCAACTTGGGCACATCTTGTATGTTCATCTTGTGATCTTTTTCTTGAGCTGTTAAACTCCCTTTCTAAGCACACAAGCTTTGATAACAATTGTTAGTAATAACTGAGAGGGGGGGGCGTGAATTAGTGGCCTCAAAAATATTCCAATTAATCAACCCAGAAACTTAGTACCACAATATTAATCCTCTAGTTATTTTTAGTCCTATAAGATGAATGCCTTCAAATATACTTATCAAATTACTACTTCTCAGAATGCTTTGTTAAACCTTATTTTGTACATTTACCGAATAGCAGTATGTAAAATTTACCGAAAAATCGTAAATTACTTAAGGTATACTGATCAATCCAGATTAGATATGTGTAATGCAAAATGATAAATTAATGAATCATAAACACATCGAAACATGGATTTTTAACATGGAAACCTTGTTAAGGGAAAAACCACTTGGGACCGGTAACCCAAAATTTTCACTCTTCTGAAGTGAGATCGGTGAAGAGCCAACCCTGTTAAAGGTTACAAATGCACTGTTAGGTGTGACCTTGTTAGAGGATTTAATAGATTAGTTTGTCACTTGATATCGGGCATTCCTATGCAACCTTCCTTGTCCAAACTCTTCTGGTTTGTCAAATGGTATCTGGCATCTCATGCTATCTTCATGATCAAACTTTTTGATACTCCTTGGGATGTTTCTCAATATAGAAAGGATCTTTAAATCCTTCTTGGTTAAGAGAATTTCTGAATCAATGGTTAAACTGAAACACTATGATCTGTTCACATATACAACTTATACTTGCAGATTTTCAGATCTATTGTAAGCTCATAAAACTAATATGATCAATATATCCTTTTTAAATCCTTTGCTCAACTTTAGTTTTGCTCGGTGATGCTATGCTCTATTGCTCAGTGTCTGCAGAAATCTTTAGCTCTTTCCTCAGCTTGATTGATCAGGACTGTATGAAGTTGCTCTTCATCAGTTTCTCTTTAGCATCCTTTTTTTAATTCAATCCCTTTTTTTTGAAATGAATTAAGTTTTTTCTTTATAGACATGATATCATCGTTTGTTAGGTTTTTTATTTTCTTGATCTTGGCATGATCCGCAATTTTAGCCAATGTGATTTAAAGCAAAACTCTTGTTTTATCTCGCAGATATATTCTTGCCAACTGGATAAAACAACTTTAAATCCTTTACTTATCTATGGTTTTATCTTATCGATGAAAACAATGATAACTACCAGTTAAGTCCATATTTAGCTCTGTCAGCTAGATATTTTATCGTTTCTAAACTCAAGTTAATTTCAGTGTTTTAACTCTTTGATAGCTTTGTTCAACACTCCAGTTCTCCTCGGCTTCTTCATCGGTTTACACTATGATTCTGGCCGTTGGTTATGCTTATGATTCTTCTCATCGGTAATGCTCGTCAATGTTCTTGCTCGGTCATCACTCTGACTTGAATTTCAGAGATCTTTGTCTGTCGAGTTCCACTAGCCCTCGGTGATTGAAGTCACATAGTGAATGCTTATTTTTTATGCATTACTAAAAACATAATCTTTATCTCTCTGATTCTCTGAAGTCTTTAACACTTTGATTATAACCGATTAGATTATATTAAGTTGACATCAATGAAAATACAATCCATTAAATTATTTAGTGTCTTGTATTATCTTTTTGCATTTTGGTGATCAACTTAACATCTTCAAACATTCAATCAATTACATGTCATCACTGACCAAAACAATGAAGGATCAAATGGCACCCAAGATAGTGAGTTGGGTGGATCTACCATCACAAAATAGAGATGCAAGGAAATGACTGGAACTATGCATTCAAGCCATCATACATTAGTTCTAGATATGCTATCAAGTCCAAATCTGCATATTGATGCATTAGGACATAGTTTGGTGCTAACCGAGTCAAGATCTCAATTACACCCGAGCTACTCTAGCTTAACCGAGCTGATTCAGGAAGTTAGTTTTTGTTGAGATTCCGAATAAGCATGGGAGAACTACCTGAGCTATGCCAGCTACTATGTACGGATCATTTAATGAAATACTAAAATGGTAAAATTTTGTATAAATGACGAATCAAAAATGTTATTGTGTACAAAGATTTCAGTTTGCAGAGCAATTCAGAGCCCTTAGAAATTTAGAGTGAATTTGCGTTTAAAAGAGAAGTTTGATCAAATTCTCTGAGCAATATGGCATCCACATCTAGCAACAAAGTTAAGAAAGGATCTGAGATGTTGGTGAGAAATGTTGTATGTAACCCTCCAGAGTTTAAGCTTTATCCGGCAATTGCAGAGGAAATAGATCCATTGGGAGCACATTCCCTAATTCCTCCAAGGGTATTAATAGTAAATGACATTTGAAGATTATATCATTGTAACATCCAGGAGCTTGGAACAATTGAGATGAATCAAGAATATGATAAATTGTGCATAGGCAGGAATCTGAAGCCCGAGCACAAGCATCTTGAGGTTAAATGTTTAACCCACTTTCTACACGTGCCAAAGAATTTCCAAACCAAATGGATTAGATTCATTCTTAGCCATGTTCATGACATGAAGCTATGGTTGGAATAGCCTGTAAAGATCACAAAGACAATGATACACTGAGTAACAGGGTATCTCATGCTCGACAAAGCTAAAGCTAACAAAACCCTAACAAAAGATAAGCTAGCTGAGTTAACTCTTGTCAAGTGGGACGACAGAGGAATGATACTAAACGGAGTTATTGACATGGAATTGAAATTTGGAATTCATGTGATAGCTCACAAGATATATAGTTACAGCAGAATGAATAGTGTACCATGTGAAGCTGTGGACTTAGCATACAAGGTGGTAAAGAACAATATGGTATTTAAGCTAGCTGAGTTGCAGCTCATTTGGCTAAGCAAGAACATTGAAAGCATCTGGGCATCAAAGAAAAATCCATGTAAGTTTAGTTCTCTCCTGGTCTGCATATTCTTCTACATTAAAAAATTCTTTCCTTCCAAGGGCACAGTAGTATGGAAGAAGGATATACCCATAATTCGTCAGATAAACGAATTCATGGTTGAGTTAGGAGATAATTTTGAGAATATCATGGATGGATATTTTGAGAACTTTAGACAAAAGATGCAAAGTAGATACAGGATTCCTAGGCAACTAGTTGAAGATTACAAGAACAATATTTGTTTCCTAGTTGACTGTGATAAGGTTTACATACAAGTTGTAAAACCTAGGGTTGCATGGGTGAAACCTCTTGCATGTGAGGTTAACATAGATGAAACCAAGAATATCATTGAGGCTCTTGTGAATGAACCTGTCAATCCCAAGGCACCTTAATTTGGTACCTATGAAGAAGCAAAAAGCAGGATATCTATAGAGATTGAAATTCCTAAAATTCTGAAAAGAGGAAAGAAAAGGATGGAATTGTTTGGAAAGAAGTATGGCAAGACCTTAGACTCTCCTTTATCACTGAGAGTAAAAAGGATACAGTTAAGATAGAAGATGACACATTTGAAGAGGAAGAGGAAGTGGTAGAAGTAGAACCTCTTAAGAAGAAGAAGATGCTAGCTCTCAAGAAAACACCTAAGGCCACTAGACCTATCATAACTACAAGAAAACCAAGGAGATCAAGGAGACTTGTATTGGGTAAAGATGATGATGATTAAGATGATGAAGTTGATACCCTTTTTTTCAAGAAACCACCACCTACTCTTGAGCAGAAGATTGAATATCTAAAAGGAGGCAATGGTATGAGTTCTCTTAAGTCATTAAATTATGCTTCAAGGACTAAGGAGGAACAAAAGAAGATAGAGGAAATAGTTGTAGAGAAAATGGAAATATGGAAATATGACCCTTCTGAGTTGAAGAGACATATGATAGAATATTTGTTCAATGCAGTATCTATTCCCTGGTTGAATGAAGTACAAACTGAAAAAGACATCAGGGAACAAACCTTAAGGGAAGTCATGTCTGCTATGAAAAATAAAGAAATAAAAGAGGCACTGACCAAATTTGAAAACAATCACACTCCCAGATTCAAAACCTTCTAGATACTGAACAAAAGGATAGAAGATGTAGTGAAGCATGCCACAATAGTGTGGAAATCAATATTTGAAATAAAGGAAGATGATAAGGCAGAAACACCGAGCACAGATCCTCTGGAACAAACCAATGATGATACATTACCTAAGGTATAGACAATTGAAGAGTCTAATGCCAAGCAAATTGTAGTTGAAGTAATGGCATCCTTGCCCCAATCACCTATCTAGAACATATTGTCTCCAAGAAAGGATAAGGTCATTGAATCCAAATCAGAATCAATAGGAACCGAGCAACATGCTCCACCTATTACTGGGCCAATCACAACTGAGTTATAGATGGATGTAAGGTAAATTTTTATTCAGGCAATATTGATTCTTCAGTTGATTTTGATTCAATAGTTGGTACAGTAAAGGTCAATGACCTAAATCAATTGAATACTGAGGTACAAGTTGAGGATAAAAAAGGTAAGGAAATTTTTCCTTCACCTAATCCCAAGATCAAACGTAAAGAGAAGGAAGTGAATACTGATGAGATTGATCTTGAAAGGACATTGTGATTCCAAATTGGGATCTTTCTAACTTGTCTATAGAACAAATGGATATACTTGGAGAACTATGGAAGAAAAGAGCAATCATAATCCAAAAGAAGCTTCGAGAAGAGAAAAAGAGGAGTAGAGTACTTGAAGATATAAAATGAATATTCCAGGATACACTACAGATTGAAGTCAATGAGAATGACTCCATTATGGACCAACTTGTTGACTTAGTCCATAAGTTTAATACAGACTTGAATGGTCAAGAGAAGCTACTTGAGAAAGCAGAAAGAAAGATTGAAAACAAGGTTCTAGAGAATGTTGCAAAGAAGATTGCAATTGACCAAATGCAAATAACCAATGTTATTAGCACTCTAGAAACCACCGTGAAAAATGTAGTAGCACTATTTGTAAAGTTGATTGATACTTCTAACTTTACTATGGAGATAAAGAACAAATTAGTTAAAATTGATGCAGATCTAAAGGAAAGTGCAAATTAGTTGATACTTGATCCAAGCACAAGCTCAACACAATTTTTGAAGGTCAAATATCTAACTGATCTACAAGTTGAGTTTCTGAGAGAAGAAGCAAGGACTAGAGAGTCTCTTTCAGCCATCCAAGGCCAACTCCTACCACACATGGATGCAATGCAAAAATGCATCACACATGCCAAGACACTCATCCATGATAATAATTTCTCAATTGCATATCTTATGATAGAGTTGTCATCCGAGCTACAGATAGAATTGAACATTATGAAGGTGCTACATGACAATTGGGACAATACTCTATCTCAAATTTTGAAGGTACATTGTGATTTCATATCCTACTTTGGAACTAACTTGTAGATATAGTCTGAAATTTTTGTCAAAAACAAGGGGGAAAGGTCATTGTATATACATCGAGGAAATACATGTACAGTTGAGCAGAGAAGATATACATTACAAAAACAATTTTGAAAAAAAAAAGAGAGTCAGTTGGACCCAAGCAGCAGATTAGGTGTCAAAACCCAAGTAGATGGTAAGGGGGAGTTTTGACCTATCAGATTCAAAGTACAATGATAAGTGTTTTTGTCACTAATGCCAAAGGGGGAGATTGTAGACCTTATGGCAAGACATGTTGTCAATTGGTGGCAAAACACTTAGTCATCCAGTATTTCCTAAGTGATCAGTAACCTGAGTAATCAGTATCACCCAAGTGACCAACATCGCCTGAGTGATCAGTGTTGCCCGAGTGACCAGTATCGCCTAAGTAATTAGCATATTGCCCGAGTATCATTTTATCACCTGAGTAGACTTCTGGACCCGAGTGATAGTATTGAGTTGACTTTGCATATATTGTTTTATATCATTATGTCTAATGAAAGCCGACTTATGAAGTTATTTATTTTTGGATAAGATATATATATATATATATATATATATATAAGACATTTTTTTAATCCAAATATGTATGAGAAGAGTATATAGCAGAAGTATATATGTGAATATGATATGGCATATTAATTAGAAGATTGTGTAACCACCTGAATTTGGTTTGTTCCAACTATGGACCCTATTTGCCCTAAGTGTGATCATACCCTCAATTATGTCCAAACGACCCTGTTACTGCTTGGCATAATTCTTAAAATCTATTTAATATCCTAGGTGATTTTTATCACTGAATTATATTAACTATTATAGCCATACAATTTAAATCAATTCAAACCATTTAAATCAAACCAAAATCAAACATGGATATAGTATTTAATTATAAAGGAATTAAATAAATCCCAAAATCAATTACCCACTTGCAATTAACCCATTCCCCTAGCCTATTTAATTTAATTAAAATGGCTATAGTCCCCTGATTATTAAAAAGCAATTTCATTGTTTAAATAATTAATTCCTATATTGTTAAATGAATTAAATAAGTTTAATTCATTTATTAATATTCTCCTAAACCCCAACCTAACCTATCTCAACCACTTCTACCCTGGGTTCTAACCCTTCTCAACCCATTCACCCTTTCTAATCTAATCCTAATCCTAATTCTACCCTAACCCACCTCCTAATGTTGTCACATT
>MU225019.1:3604542-3621072 GCA_018584345.1 Thuja plicata | reverse complement strand
TCTGTGTTGTTCTGCAAGTTGGTTTGGATAGCTGGGAGTGCCTTGGGTCATGGTCTTCCTACCCTCCTTGTGTCACATTTCATGGACAAATCATGAAGATAGGGTAGTATGTGTGATTCAAAAATCATTTGATGGTCCCTAGACAAATAGAGTCACCCAAGTATCTCCAAGAAGGGAAAATCTACTTTGATGAATGTCATGATCTCTTTAGAACTCGTGTGTAGGGTTTAAAGATAGATCCCTTCCATAGAAAAATGGAAGAATGTGGCAAAGAACAATAATGTCATCCTTAGTGAGATTTTGGAAGATTATGACTGTCAAGAAGTAGGCCTTTTCCAAGCTCCTCAATTAAAATTGCATGATGTAGCCTAAGTGAAGAAATAGAACCTTCATGATATCATAATAATGTTGTACATTTTAAAGTAAGAGCATATATTAATAGTCATAGAAGATTTTATATGATTGTGGAATAAGTAAAGAATTTTTTTGTCAAATATTGTCATAAGAAGAAGAAAAGTAATTAGTTATAGTCATCAAGATGAAAAGAGAAGTAGCGGTTTGTGAGTCTTTAGTCAAATAATAGTGAAGATAGACCCATCTTAGATAAATTATCAGTAGAAAGGGAAGATCTAAGGGCATAAGGTAGTTATGGAGAAAAGATATTGTCATGAAAATCCCCTTAAATCATGAAGATTTAAGTAGCAAGAAAAGTAGGAGACAATGATAAATTACATACAATTACATTCATAATGAAAAGATGTAGGTGAAAGTCCAAAATGGAAGACAATTAGTTAAGAATAAAAATATAAGGTTGCAATAAATAATTAGGAGATAGTCATTCAAAGTAGAAAGACCTTGCCAAAATTCATAACTTAAAATCCTTCATCTAAGTGAACCTCAAATCCTAGATGTCAAGAACCTTTACAATGGGCGATGTCAACCATTAGGTTCATCAAAACCTCTATCAATATTGCCAAGGAAAAAAAAGCATTCATTGTTCTTCCAAAGTTGTCTTCATATTGCCAAATCATCATTACAAATTTTCTTGACATGCAAGGAGGTTAAAAGGCTAGAGCCACAATGAGGAAGCATAACAAACCTTAGATAGGGATATAGATTTATGAAAGCTACTATAGTATGAGGAATTCTTCAATCTGTTGGGGGAAAGCTCAAACATAAAATGTTAGCGGGTTAGCACATAAGATCAATTAGAAATCATATGAAAGAGCAAGCAAGCAACAAAGAACACCACATAACATCAGATTAAGCTAAAAATAAGTAAACAAATGCACCCTAATTTACTCATTTTGATTTTCTCATTTTGATATGATGTAGGTGTGCTCTATCAAACACACAAATGACATGAATCCCCAAGGCAATGCAACTATGGAATGCAATATTGGAATCAAAGGAGAAATTCAAGAACTAGTATGGAAAACTAGTCTTAAATCCTTCTGAAAGTTGATGCTCAAATTGATATGCAAGACATGAGATTAAAAGTTATGATGCAAGAACTATGCTATGAAATGAGAAACATGATTCATTTAAACCAAAATGAAACTAACATGTAACATCTAAGTGATTTAAAAATAAGAGCATATGCAAACATGAAATCTATAGCTATGAACTTCTAAATGCAAAATAACATGATAACAATGCACTATTGAGAGATGAAAATATGAGAGGAGAAGGCCTCTATTTATAGATTTTTTGGAGAGAGGAAGAGGCTTGGATGAAGTGGCACCTATGTGGCATCAACATAAGAGCCACATGGGAGACACATAGACTTGAAAAGATGGCCAATTTTGAGTCAAAATTGGCATTAATATTGAGTAGCTCAATATTTCAAAAGATGAGACAAAGTTGTAAGAGGGAATTAAAGAGGAATGGGTGCCCATTTTGGAGAGAATTTCCCCATGTGGGTGAGCATTCCATTAGCCTTAAAAAGGTTAGGAATCACCCATTAAGCATGGTTAGAAGGATAGTTAGGTGGGGAAGTATACTTGAGAAATGAGGTGATGGGAGTAGGGTAGGAATAGGGTAGGCTTTAGGGTAGGATTAATAGGTTCCTAGTTAGGGTTTAGATTATAATCCAAATTGAATTTGAATAAATCATGCTTTAGAATAATTAGGAACATGGAGGATTTTATAAATATAAATTTATTAAAAGGGGATTTTATGGAGGCAAATGTATTTAAATAAAATACATTAGAATAGTATTTAAACTATTGATAAATGAAACTATTTAATTGATTGAATTAAATAGTTAGAGGAATAATAGGGAAAAATAATATTAATATTTTTGGATGTCTACATTTTGCCCCTTTATGACGTGGCGTCGCAAGTGACATTTTGTCAAAGACAAGAAAATGAGTTGCCTTAGAGAAAGAGGGTTTCTAGGAGTCATGTTGAAGCAATGACAGTACGGGGTTGTGCCCCCTCGAGAAAAGAACACAACGAAGACAATGTTGTGGGATTTTCTCAAAAAAGGACGCAACGGGAGAGGGGAAAGGATGGAGGGAATAAATAGAAGCCTTCTGAAATGCAGCTAAGAATGCAAATGCAAATTAAATTAAATGCAGGTAATGAGGATTGGGGATCCATTTGTGTGAAAAATATGGAGAGCACATCCAATTTTGATATTGCAATAGGAGGTATGCATCAAGTGTTAGAAAACACAGATGACAAGATTCCTTTGTGTGGACTAGATGCTCAAACAAAAGCACAATGTAAAAGACACATCTATCAGTAGTGACCAGTCACAATGCACCAAGATATAGCAGATCGAGGTAGTGGTGAGTAGGTTTTAACTGACACAAAAATATAAAATCACTAAAGAAGGCCTCATGACCAAGCAGTCATTCAGTCCAAAGTTCTTGCCATGAACAGGATTGATGTGATGAAGGATTTGATGAGCCGATGTCGAAAGGATGCATCCTGACGGGCAAAGATTGGATTTGATTTGATAAAAAAGATTCGCTGGCAAAATCTATGAACAGGATGGAGAACAAGGATAATTGGTCGCAAAATTGATTTGGTGAAAAATAGTGTCGCAGTCGCATGAGTTGAAATGTGTGTTGAAAATGAAGACCTAGAATGAATCGGAAAGAACGAAGTGTTTATTGCATGATTTTTTAGAATATTTGATGTTTTTGGAATTTTTGGAATTTTTTGGATTTTTCACGATTTTCTAAATGTTTTTGAGATTTTATGCATATTCATGTTGTACAACCGGACGATATATACAAAAATATACATGGGGATGAAAAACGGGGGTGGGAAAAAATTATGGGGAAAATGGGGGCTATAAGAGGGTCGACGGGGCTAAAGAAGGTCATTTGTGAATAGTGAATAGTAAAATTTGAGCTCTGGAGTGAAATGATGGCTGACGAGAGGATGAAGGGGCAACTAGGAGAGCGCGTGCGCACACATGGGAGGCCCACCAAGCGACCGGTATCGGTGACTTAGCTATCTGAGACCTTGAATTTATTGTTATTGATGGTATTTAATGCTTTGGGGGGGTAGATAGGGCATTAATGAGGGGGAAAATGCATTACAGACCAGAGATGTTGGTTCTCAAACTGGCGTCTATGAGAACGCCGATCCCTGGATCGACGTCTTCACAGATGCCGATCTCTGGATCAACATCTTTGGAGATGACGGTGTTGGACCAGCGTCTTCGAACCCAGACCCGCATCTTCAAAGATGGCAGTCTACAGGATGGACATCAGAGACGCCAGTGTATGAACTGGCATTTCTGGTTGCACCGGTGTTTGCGCCTAAAAGGGAAAACACCAAGAGGGAAGGAAACAGAGGGACCCAGCAGGGGCCGGTGATGGGTCAGCATAAGACCTAGGGACAAGATGCCCCACTTTTGGAAGGGTTAGACTAGGACTAGAAGAAAAAGGTGACTAACGCGGTGGATTGTGAAAATTCTTGCAGGAGAAGTTCCCACCGTTGGGATCGCGAGAGCATTGGCCTCCTACCATGGAGTTGGAGTCGCAGCTAACGGAGGATGACTGGGGGTTACTAGCGGTAGTTGGGTTAGACTATGTGCCTCATTGGCCTAGGCTATGGGCACACAATGGTATGATGACCGCGTTGATTGAGCAGTGGCATAGTGACACCACCACCTTTCACTTGCCTACTGGAGAGGCGACCATTACTCTGGAGGATGTCTGGCGTATTCTACGGATACCTATCTGAGGGGCGATTCCTTAATATCGGTTGGAGGATAGTGACCACTATATGGAGATTTCTTTCAGGCAGCCGATGAGGCAGATCCTGACGTACCAGATCTAGATGCCCTAGCAACCAGTAGTCGACAGGAGATTGAGGCGGATAGCTCTTTATATTGCGGGATTGATCGGGGGGCTTATGTTAGCGAATCTGGCGGGATACAATTTTGGCATGGGATGGTCATGGGCACTAGCTCAGATGCTGGAGGAGGGGACCTCTTATTGCTGAGGGTATGTTGTCCTAGGACAACTATACCATGATCTACACATGGTTGTGTACCGTGAGGTACGCAACATGGGGACAGGAGTGACCTTGATGTTAGTGTGGGCTTGGGAGCACATTGCAGTGTTTTGACTGATGAGGGTTAGGGAGTCACGTTAGCCTGGGGAGCCCTATTCATGTGTCCCTAACATTGCAGTGTCCACTAGATAGAGAGGTACAGACCATCTAGGGTCATGTGGCAGTTTGGGCTACAGCAGGGAGTGGTGGTAGAGGATGCATTACATCCTCATGTCACCAGGGAGGTAGGGACATGGGGCAGGTACACAGATGCTCTCATAGTGAGGGCATCCTAGAGGGATATGGTACGACTTGACTTTGTGGCATGACCAGACATCACTGATGCAGGGATGACCCCAAAGTATGTAGCATGGTGGGCTCTGCATACACTAGTGAGACTGATCGACCCAGCTCAGGTGGCTACTCATGAGTAGCCGACAGGGGACCTGGATGTTGATGATGGTATAGATATTGGGGATGCCCCAAAGACCTTGATAGCAGGTCAGAGGAGGAGGTCACAGAGATGAGTGAGACCTCAGACTGAGGCACAGGTACAGGATCAGGGGCCACAGGGGCCCCCACTAGCACAGGGACAGGATCAGGCACAGGTGCAGGTGCAGGCACCACCAGTGCCACCATAGGTACAGGTGCAGGCACCACTAGTGCCACCATAGGTATAGGTGCAGGCACCACCAGTGCCACCATAGGTACAGGGGCCACAGGGGCCACCCGCAGGGCATGTAGCATAGGAGACCTATGATACTGTCATCGCAAAGAGAGATAGTCTTCAGACAGAGTGCACTAGACTGTGAGGTTTACTAGACATGGTGGTGGTGTCTGACGTGAGCCTGCACGCAGAGATTGCCCAAATACAAGGGTTATTGATCACAGAGACAGCACAGGCTGACAGGGCAGAGGGTGCACTGGACACTTTACAGGGCCGGGTGGACTCGGGGGAGTTTTTGATGGTGGACCTGACACAAGATGCGGGAGAGCTACGTACTGAGATAGGTACCCTTACGGGCCAGCTGGATATGTTGACCCTGCAGATGGAGCAGGCTATTGAGAAGATTTTTGCATTGACCTCAGAGAGGGATGCAACACTGTGACAGGTAGAGGTGTACAGGGTTGAGCGTGACATTGCCAGACAGGCAGCTATAGCAGGTGGGGTTGGAAAGGTGGTGGCTGAGGCATTCGCAGCTCATAGAGATGCGAACAAGGTAGGTAGGGAGGCATCCCATTATAGAGCACTATATCATCAGCTAGTTCTTGAGGGACAGAGACGAGACTACTCAGAGAGGTCACATTCTCATAGCACAGTGCATACTTCAGCGTCACAGGGATCAGTGGGGATGCCACCACGTCCACCACCGGGGTAGAGAGGTGGGTCATCACAGCCACTACCATGATTCATCAGAGGATCAGATGGCACACAGTTTTGCATTTTTGAGATTATACATGTATATTGGCACTGAGGTGCACGTGATATATTTTATTGACAGACATTGATATATATATATATATATATATATATATATATGATTGATGAGGACTCTTATGATGCTTATGATGTATGATCTATATGATGTGTTTATGCATACGAATATATGATTACTGACATTTGATGCTTGCAGGATGTGATGTATATGGATGACTTGATTATGTATATATGATGTCTGACTTATGTAGGATGGATGATGCTTATATGTATATGATGTACTGACGTGTGTAGATGCAGGATGTGATGTGTTTTTATGATGTATGCAATATATATGCTGATGTTTTATGAATATGTATAGGAATGCCAGATGAATGATGTTTTAACAATGCAAGACTAAAATGAATCTAAATGAATTAATTATGCAAATGGTATATGAATCTAAATGTTGTAATTATGTGAGATGATAAAAAATGGATGAATGCAAGATGAACCTAAAATGGATGAATTACACAAATGAATTAACAATGAAAGATAATGAACCTAAAATGGATTAACAATGCAAGATAATGAACCTAATGAATTAGGTATGCATGCTAAAATAACAATGCAAGATGAACTAAAATGAATCTAAAATGGATTAACAATGCAATATGATGAATGAATTAAGTATGCACACTAAAATAACAATGCAAGATGAACTAAAATGAATCTAAAATGGATTAACAATGCAAGATGATGAATGAATCTAAAATGAATTAAGTATGAACGCTAAAATAACAATGCAAGATGAACTAAAATGAATCTAAAATGGGTTAACAATGCAAGATGATGAATGAATCTAAAATGAATTAAGTATGCACACTAAAATAACAATGCAAGATGAACTAAAATGAATCTAAAATGGATTAACAATGCAAGATGATGAATGAATCTAAAATGAATTAAGTATGCATGCTAAAATAACAATGCAAGATGAACTAAAATGAATCTAAAATGGATTAACAATGCAAGATGATGAACCTAAAATGAATTAAGTATGCACGCTAAAATAACAATGAACTAAAATGAATCTAAAATGAATTTAACAATGCAAGATGAATAATGGATTAATAATGCAAAGTTCTAAAATGATACTAACTATTGACATGATGATTAATGCAATTTACTAATGAACAATGTGACTTGAATGATGGGTCTAATGCAATCTAATCTAATGAGTCTAATGAATCTAAAATGATGAATAATGTAACTGAATTTTAATGAACAATGAGAGATGCAATAATGATACTAGAGGTAATGGACGAAATGGATGCAATGGGTGCAATGGAACTCACTTATATTTTTTTTTTTGTGTGTGTCACAATCAACTAATAAACCAGATGGGTGGACTATGGAGGCTCGGGTAGGGAATGTTAGTAGGATGACGACTCAGGATGTTAGCATGATGGTGGGAAGATGGAGTGTGTTACGAATGTACAAGGATCAAACTGAGCAATTAATTACAAGCGATTAGTTACAACGATTACTTACAAAGGTTGCTACCAAGAATTTGATTGGATCATGCTACCTGTCTTGATGTGTGTGATAGGTGTGTGTGCTGATTGGTTAGTTCAAGAGGAAAGATACATCCTGCGAGAACCCAAAGATGATGATAATCTAGATTTAAGTTGACGAGAGGAAGGATACATCCTCAAGATGCACTTCCAGAAATATGGGACTTACCAAGTTGATTGATCAAATGCGCACTACCAACAAACTAGAGAACCAATGTAGGATAAGGAGCAACTCAAGACACGGGAAATATACAGGTTTGATGTTCAGGGTTTGGGATAGTACAATGTATGGAAAATAATATACAAAATTATGTGTACAAAAGCTCAGGATACGAGATAGGAAGATCATTACTTACTAGTGCGTATGATATGAGAACACCCAGGGAATATAGGGAATGCGGAGATTAGTGGAGATGTGGTGCTGGTGATGGAAGGAAATGAGATTTTGATAGATAATGGAATGGTCCATTATGTGTAATGCCTGTTTCCAGGTTTTCATCACCCATACTTGTCCAAGGCGCCTGATTGCCAAGTTTTCACCACTGGACGAAATTTTTTCTCTTTATTTTTCTTTTTGATTTATTTGGATCTTTTTTATTTTTTTGATATTGCCCAAGTGCCTGTTTACCAGGTTTTCATTGGGACAACCATTTTTTTCAGCTTCATTTTTCTTCTTTTTAGAGATTTTTTAAGGACTATTTTTCATTATTTTTGTGCTTTCTTCAAGAATTTTTACACTTTTTATGGATTTTCTCAGATAACTGGAATGAATAACCAGCCGTCAGGCATAGAAGCACCTGAGATGAATGATGTTGATAGGATCATTCAATGGTTCTCCTCCTGGAGTGGAGAGTTGATATGCCCCAAAACTAAAGCATGTAGTGACAACATATGGGCCTTACCAGGTGACTTCAAACTTGCCTTTCGTTTCCCTATCCATACCCACTTTCTGATTTTCCTTTAGCACAAGGTCGCCTACCTAGAACTGGGGTGGGTGGACTTTCTTATTATAGTTTCGCTTGAGTCTATTCTGGTAAATAATCAGGTGATCATAAGCTTGCTGTCACTTCTCATCTAGGAGATCCAGCTGTGTGAGTCATGCTACCTGGTAATCTTCATCATTAATCAGGCCTCTTAGTGATACTCGGAGGGAAGGTAGTTCGACCTCAATTGGTAAGACTGCTTTAGCACCATACACTAGGGAGTAGGGAGTAGTGCCAATAGGAGTATGGTAGGAAGTGCGATATGCCCAGAGGGTAGGATTGATCTGGAGATGCCAGCCATGACTAGTATCATTGACAAATTTCTTGAGGATTTTGAGGATGGTTTTATTAGTTGCCTCAGCTTGGCCGTTACCTTGCGGGAAATATGGACTGGAGAAACAGTGATGGATATGGAGGCGAGCACAGAGATCACTGACGTGTTGATTTTCAAATGGTGTACCATGATCTGTGAAGATGGTGGAGGGTATGCCAAAGCGAAAAATGATGTGATAGAGGATAAATTTGGATATCTGGACACCAGTAGTGAGTGTGAGAAAAATTGCTTCGACCCATTTTGTAAAGTACTCTGTAGCTGTGATTATGTACTTGTGGCCTTCAGACGAGAGGGGAGTAATCTTACTAATGAGTTCAAAACCCCAACAAGAGAAGGGCCAAGGAGGTGCAATAGGTCTGAGGTCCTGAGCAGGAGCATGGATCAAATTAGCATGTTGTTGACAAGGTAAGCACTTTTTTATGAACTCACAAGCATCATGTCCCATTGTAGGCCAATAGTACCATGTACGTAGAAGTTGCTTGGCTAGGACCATGCCACTCGTGTGGGTACCACAGATTCTAGTATGTACTTCTTGTAAAGCCTGGGCAACTTCGTTTTCATCTAGACATCTAGAGAGCACATTGTGATAACCTTGACAATAAAGGGTGTTGGCTACGAGGGTGTAACGGGAAGCTCTACAGATGAAGTTTTGGTGTTGGTTTGCAGTGAGATGAGGAGATATGATACCATTTTGTAGGTAAGATTGGATATCGTGGTACCACGGGGACTGGGGACCAACCAAGACACATACGCGATTTGATTCATCATTCTCATAAGCGGGAGCATGTAGTTGCTCAACTAAGAATTCATATTGTGTAGACTCATGGGGAATCTTGAGAAGGGAGCCAATTGTGGCCATTACATCAGCAACTTTGTTCTATAAATGTGGTACTTGTGTTATCTGCAAGTGGAGGAAGTGTTCTTTTAGCTTGTCAATCATCTACTTATATGGCGTCAAATTGTCATCTTTGGTCTGGTACTCATCCAAGACTTGTTTGATGATGAGTTGGGAGTTGCCAGAGACCCGAATATCTATGATGTTCCATTCTATGGCCATGCGAAGTCCTGCAATTAGTGCTTCATATTCTGTAATGTTGTTTGTGCAGGGAAATCCCAATTTGAATGACATGGGGATGTAGTCACCTTGAGGTGTGACAAAAAGTATTCTTGCCCCTACGCCATGAGCTGTGTAGGACCCATCAAAGTAGAGTTTCCATGTTGGTTTTTCTTCTATCATGTACAAATGCTCATCTGGAAATTCTGTGACCAAAGGATATGCATCTACCAATGGTGCTTCGGCTAGTTGATCGGCAATAACTTGCCATTTAATGGCTTTTCTATCGACATACTGAATATCAAATTTGCTTAGCACCATAACCCATTTCGCCATTCAACCTGTAAGTGTAGTCCTGGAGAGTAGGTACTTGAGAGGATCCACCTTTGAAATGAGCTTGGTTGTGTGACTAAGCATGTAGTGGCGAATTTTTTGAGTGGCAAAGACCACTGCCATACATGCTTTTTCTATAGGAGAGTAATTGAGATCATAACCCACTAAGGTTCGACTGATATAATAAATAGCTCTTTCTTTGCCTTTGTCATTCAATTGAGAAATGAGTGCCCCCAGTGCTGTAGTAGTAGCAGAAATGTATAGGATGAGTGGTCGATTAGGTATAGGCGGTACCAAGATGGGTGGATTAGCCAAGTATTCTTTGATTTTGTCGAAACTCTTATGACACTGAGGATCCCACTTGAATGTGTTATCTTTTTGCAGGAGATGAGTGAATGGTTGGCACTTGTTTGCTAGTTGAGAAATGAAATGGTGCACAGATTGTAGCTTTCCTTGGAGGCTGCATAGTTGTCAGAGTGTTTTTGGTGGAGGCATCTCTATGATAGATTGTACTTTCTTTGGATCGATTGCAATGCCTCGTCTGGATACAATAAACCCTAGGAGTTTCCCTGATGTGACTCCAAAGACACATTTCTTAAGGTTGAGCATTAAGCAATAGTGCCCAATTCTGTCAAAGACGCATTCCAGAACATCTAGGTGATCTTCCCTTTTTACTAATTTTTCCAAGATATCGTCCACATAGTCTTCAAGGATCTTGTGAATCATGTCGTGAAAAATGATAATCATGGCTCTTTGATAGGTTGCCCCAGCGTTCTTCAAGCATAAAGGCATCATGTTATAGCAGAAGGTGCCCCAAGGGGTTGTGAATGTTGTCTTATGTTGATCTTCTTCTACAATGCAGATCTGATTATATCTGGAAAAGTCATCCATGAGTGACAACATCTCATGTCCTGCTGTGAGATCCACAATCATGTCTATGTTTGGCAAGGGGAAATCATCCTTGGGACATGCCTTATTGAGATCTCTTAAATCTGTACATATCCTGATTGATTTATCAGGCTTAGAGATGGGCACCATATTAGAGATCCAGTCAGAATAGTCAATGGGGCGGATGATCTTGGCATGGAGTAGTTTTTCTATCTCTTCTTTGACAAGTAGTGCCACTTTAGGGTGCATCTTTCTAAGCTTTTGCTTGACAGGTTTGATGTTTGGATCCACTGCTAGATGGTGAACCACTAAGTTGGGATCTAACCCCGACATGTGGGAGTAAGACCATGCAAACTTGTTGATGGATTCCTTTAATAAAGTGACAAGATCACTTTCTTCTGCTTTAGTCAGAGATGTTGCTATGTATGTGATGGCAGGATTTTCTTTGGTGCCCAGGTTGACAGGTTTTACTTCTTCAATGAGAATTGATGACTGTTCAGGCTTGTAATCTCAAATAAGAGGAAGAGGAGAATCTTCATCCTCTGGCATCTCAAAGAGGTTTTCACCAGGGGATACGCCCTTTGTTTTTACTTTTTTATGATCAGATAGCGCCCCAGAGGGGTTTTTGCTAGGGGATCAATTTTTCTCTTTTTAATTTTTGTTTTCTAAGTCATTTTTGGGGCTAAAGTTCTCCTCTTCCCCAAAGTATGCCTTTGGGTCTAGTTTGTAGACATATGTTGAGTCTTTCCCCCAGTCACTGCTTTTCTCAATTGCTCCCATAAAACTTAGGAGTGCGTCCTCACTTTGGAACTTGTCAATGTGTATGACACTTGGTTGGTCCCAGTCTATGAGTTTAGGATGGCAGAGGGGGAGGTCAATGAAGAGGATGGAAAGTTGTTGTAGGATAGCATTGCCCAGGAAGGTTTCATCGTCAAAAACATTGTCATAAGCTCTCACAAATTTCTCTTCTGAGATATCTTCGATGTCAACGATTTCGCCCAGAGATGGACAAGAGGAATAGTCGATGAACTCGTTGGTGCCCCCATTCATGTCAGAGCCCATACCAAGACCCAGGTGCTTTTCTAGTTGGGTAGGTACAATAGGATCTTTCATTCCTTGCTCTTCATAACCAAGGCCACCTCCTTGGTAATTCCATTTTTCTATCACCAGTTTGTGCATTTTGGGGTACTTATCTTTGAATTAATTAAGGCGACTTGTGTCCTTGGGTGGTGGATCTTTATATAGCCATTGGTTGATGTTTGGTGCCATTTCCTGGCCAATCAAAGTACCTTTTGATATAAAAGTGGTAGAACCAAATTGTAATTCCTTGGTTGTCTCTGATTCTGTTTTGCTTAGATTAGGTTGGCGGCCTTGAGTGTGAGGATCAATTGGCAGTGCTCCAACTACGAAGGCATCAGATAAAGTGTACTCACCACAACCTTTGTTGTTAACCTTGACCATGGACAAGGTGGAGGAGAGGATTGTTTCTGGGTCCGAATGGGTTCGAGATGAGCTGACGACAGAGGTGCCAATATCAATCCCAAGACATTGATTGGAATGTGGAAAGGATGTCTCCAACGCATTGCAGTATGTGAAGGGCTTTGGATCTGCATGGATGGTGATCTCAGTGCCTTTATATGGGAATTTGATGCACTGATGGTAGGTGGATGGGACGGCTTGCATAGAATGAATCCATGGGCATCCAAGGAGAATGTTGAAGGGAAGGTCAAGATCAACAACATGACATAATGTATCCTGGATAACTGGGCCCACTTGGATTGGAAATGATATGGTGCCTTCAAAAGTACACTCTAGATTGTCATATGCTTTTATTGTAATGACATCATTTTTTATATCAGCCTCAGTGCAACCCAACTATTTTATGAATTTTAGAGTGCATAGATTTAGGGCTGATCCATTATCTATCAGGACCCGTTTGATGGAAAAATCTTTAACCATGACAGCGATACGAAGTGGGAGATTATGATTGGTTTCTTCAGAGGGTACATCTATTGATCTAAAGGAGACCCCACAAGATGTAGACAGATGTCCGACAAGGTTTTGGAATTCAATGAGGTTGATGTTACTGGGAACATGAGATTCTTGCAAGGCTTTATTAAGGATCTCTTGATAAGTGGGTGATGTGCGGAGAAGATCCAGGATGGAAATTTGGGCTGGGGTATTCCCTAGGTGTTCCAAAATGTTGTATTGGGTCCCAGTAGATAGGGCGGGACCGGTACCTGTAACTGTTATCCTACCTCTACGAGTGGTGATTGCGCATTGGTTATCGGTACCCTTGACATGTATGACATTGACGGAGGACTGGACTTGGGATATGCAGTCGATGAGATTATCGTAGTTGATATAGGCATTGGTATAATCTTTTATGTTGGCATTTTCTACTTGTTTACCCTTTCCCTGATTAGAGGACTGAGTAGGATTGCCTGGGCCTGTACCAGAAGTGTGTTTAGGGAATGCATTTTGATAAATTTTAAGGCCTGCATTTGGCAATGATTGGATAGGAGAATCCACTTTGATCTCCTTGTGGTCAATGAGATCCTGGATATAGTGTTTCAGCTTCATGCATTTGAGAGTGGTGTGTCCCTTAACACAATGGTATTCACAGTACTCATTGTCTTTATACCATGCTGGCTTAGGAGTTGAGTCATCAAATGGCTGTGTTTTAGGATACATGACTTTGTTAGCTTGGACCAACTTGCAGAAGATGACATCTATAGGTTCACCCAAAGGGGTAAACATGCGTTGTGGCGCATTCGAAGTGCGAGGTATTTTTTGTCCCTGTGGGACTGATATAGCACTTGTCTTATTCACATGACCCTGATAGTTGTGTTGATACGATGTCCCTGGAGGGGGATAGATAGGTGCACCTTGAGGGCGCATATTTTTCTGATATGTTGGTTGAGGATACACGGGATTGGGCTGTTGATACATGGGAGGAGGTTGAGGGTACATTGGTGGTGCTTGCTAATAAGTCTAGGTAGGTGCATTAGGACTAGCTACCACAACTTGAATGTGTTTGGTGTCAGTGGCTCCATCTGTTACCGCATTTTTGTTCTTGTTCCAGTATCATGATTGATCATTGTTATGTTTGTCAGGCTGGGATTATTTGTAGTGCTTAATGGTACCTTCTTCTACGAGACCTCGTTCAAGGTCCATACCCTTGATTCTAATATCGTGATAAGTTTGTATACAATTCATGCGCATGTGATAGGCAAGCTTAGGATGAAGGTTGTTAATGAAGATTTTGATAAGATGCTGCTCTAGGGGTTGGTAAGACAACCTTGTAGTAAGCCCTTGCCAATGCTGAAGATAATCAGCCAGGCTTTCTCCTCACTTTTGTTTGGAATTGCATAGGTCAAGGAGTGAGAGTTCATTTTTGACATTATGTGCGTATTGGGCCACAAAATTTTCAGATAATTCTGCAAAAGTAGAGACCGTGCCATAAGGGATTTTGTAGAACCATTCAAGAGTGGTGCCTCCTAATCTTTTGGGAAATAGTCTCATGAGGAAGTTATCGCTATAGGCCACTTCTTGACAAGCCATGTAGAATTCTTTCACATGACTCACAGGATCGCCCTTCCCCTAATATTTATCAAATTTTGGGGTCTCAAAGTGCTTGGGGAAGGGTATGGCAGTGATAGATCAATCAAATTGATAAGGACACACTTCCTTAAACTTGAATGTTTTATCTTCTGTCCCAGCTTTTAGCTCCTTGAGAGCATTCTTCATTTCCTCCTATTCATGATTGATTTGCGGGGGAGGATTGTTGATCGTGATTGCGGGATTTCCTTGAACCTGATATGGATTGAATGGAAAAAATGGAGGATTCTGTGGGGGATATTGTGGTGTTTGGTATGATGGTTTTTGGTCAACATATATGGATTGTTGTGGTGGAAGCTATGGTTGAGGGGAATATTGCAGTGGAGGAGGTGGTGGTGCTTGATAAGATTATTGCAACTGTTGGAAATATGCTTCTATTTGTTGCGGTATTGGATAGGTAGGATGAACCTATTGCGCACCGGTATAGGATGGAGGATAGGTGTTTTGCAGTGGGATGCCCCCAGTGAGAACTTGTTGTGGAGGGGGAATTGTTTATGATGTAGCAGAAGATGGCATGGCTATGTAATTGGCGGAATGAGTTTTCTGTTGTTGCACAGGTTGGATAAAAGGATTAGCAAACTGTTGCAGTGGTTGTGCCATGAGGGGATTTTCCCCCTGCATTTGTGGTTGTGGCTGCTATGAAGTTTGGATAGTGAGTTGTGCAGCTGCGAAGGGGTTGATTGGTTGTTGTTGTGCTTGGGATGTGAATGGATTGGTGATTTTCTGTTGTTGGATAGGTTGTTCTTGTTGTTGGATAGGTTGCTATTGGATAGGTTGTTGTTGTTGTTGGATAGGTTGTTGTTGGATAGGTTGGATGGGAATTTGGGGTACGACAAACAAATTCATGGATGGTTGCAGTATGGGGGGATTTGGGTTGAACAACGTGTGAGGTAGAATTGCTAGCATTCATTGTGATTGTGTTGTTGGTGGAGCGGGAAAAGTGGACCCTTGCAGAAATAAGGGTTGGTTATAGGCGTTGGTAGGCGGCATGCCTATGGTGAAGAAAGGTGGGATAGGCATGGAGACATGGGTGCTTTGATGTTGTGAACTAGTTGTAGCACTTTGAACGGGTTGAGTAGGAATGGGTGGAATAGTGGTTTGTTGTGTGCTGATTGGTGGTGGTGGAAAGTTTGCAACGAATGTTGGGATTGCTTGTGAAAGAGGAGTGACTGTGGTTTGCGGAGGTGCTTGCATAGTTATAGGGGGTATTGTTTGCGCTGCTGATGTAGTATCAGGAGGCGGGGCTTCTGAGGTAGGTGAAGGTGTTGTGTGCATGATGGAAGGTGGAATGGAGGGATGAACTACTTGCATGAGAAGAGTTCCCACTTGTAGGGCTTGTTGAAGTGGATCAAAAACTTTGTTTCTAGTGGGATAAGGATGTTCCCCTGGAAGTGCCATAGGTCATGTGACAAGTGTGGGTATAATCCAAGGTGGAAGTTGAAGTCCTTGTTGTTGGATGTCCAAGAGTACTTGGTTGTTGTTGCATCCACTCATGGCATTTACCATGTGGACAAGCACTGGATGGTTGATAAATGTTTCCACGGTACTTAGAGTGGGAGTTTCATTAGTGTCTACCTAGATATGTTCAATTTGATCATTGGGCTGAGGCACATAAGTAACCATGACATTGGTATTGTCATTTGTAGGATTAGATGAGCTAGCAGCAAGATTAGGATCAATGTTCTTCCTCTTCTTAGTGGCTCGTGTGATAGGTGGCATGAAATGACTATCCTAAAGGAATATGAGATGCAAGATGTATGCAAGGATGCACCTAGGAAACTAAGGATGATGATACTAGGATTAGG
>MU225019.1:3585935-3604157 GCA_018584345.1 Thuja plicata | reverse complement strand
GCTAGGATGAGTGTGTGATGTGTTCCTAAAGATGACAACCTAAGTGAGGTCCTAAAATGCAAGCTAAGTGAGCTTAAGAAGAGGAGAAACTTGTGTTTGTTGTGGTAAACCGACTAGTCATATTGTTTGACTCTAACAAAAGTAGAGTTTAGATGATATTTGCCCATGAAACGAGCAACCTTCTTGTTGTAGATTACTTTTTCAAATTTTTCTCGTTTATGGATTTCTTGCTTGATGGAATTGGTAATGTGTTGGTACTTGGTAGCCTCTCGGGTTGTGTTTTTCTATTCTCTTTGCACGAGTGGTAATGAAGTTTTCACCTTCTTATGCTTCTTGGAATCGGTCATGTCCTCTAAGTAAATATGATCTTGGATGAATAGTTGGAGGTTTTTAAGACATATCTCATAAAAGATCAAATTTTTGCAAAAGGATGTTGTTTTGATAATCTAGCAAAAGCTTGATTTTGTTCTGACTTTTCAATAGATTTGTTCCATGGCAAGAACCAATTTCAACATAATCAAACTAGAAAATAACAAGCATGTGTCTGAAAACAATCTGACAAGGGACAAAGAAACCTTGAAGGATACAAGCACGTGACAAATTTGAATGTTGGATATTGTTTGTGTTTTGGATTTGTCAATGTTCTTCAAGCACTTCAAGCACAAAATCTACCTAAGGAGTTAACATAGCATGAAAATACTTGCTCGTAAGCTTAGGCACACACACAAGAGCTAATTAGAATATGGCCATCACCAAGCACACAATGGCTCTAGTCATGACGTCGTATTATCCGGTTCCAAACGCTCAGGGTGGCACAAATGTATGAGTGATCTTGGGGAAGTTACTATCTTCCTTGCACAAGCATTATCACCTTTCGGGGGTGTTCTGGGTAGCTTCTAATCCTAGAGTGTTTAGTATGGTTCTCTGTTTGATTGTATCCTCTATGTTTGCACAAGCATGATTCAGGCGTATAGCCCCATAGAGCGTCTTGACAAAAGTGGTCACGTAAACATGTTTGAGACCGCGAGGCCGCACTTAAGTTAGACGAGAGCCGAGTATAAGCTCAAATTCCAATCGACTCCCGAGGATTTAACCCCAAAGAGTAAATTTGATTAACGTGAGTTAGAGTGGTGTAGCTTACACCTTATTCTCACGTGGGTCATTCCCAGGAGATTTTTTCCTCAACCAGCAGGCCCATCTAAAGGATTCACAGTAACTTGGATTAGCGACAAAAAGGAGTCTAGATTTCTGATTTTCCCACAAAGGGGAAACGAGCATACTCTCCTATCTAGTATCATTTTCTCCACAAGCACGCAAGACACGCTTTATTATTTCCAAGAGATTCAATTGTTTAACACTAAGTAAGTGTGTCTAGGTTTTTTATCTTCCCAAAAGGGAAGAGAGCATAATCCCCTAACACTCACTTAAGATTAGACAAAAAAATCTAACTAATTAGTCTAGGTGCCTAAAAAAAAGATTAATACAAACACGATCATTTGGTCGATGTAGATCCGAGGCAACCTATAAGACAAATGTGAGTAGTTTTGAGTTTGTGTCTTTGACAAGCGGTGCTGCAAAATAATTAGTTAGTAGTCTATGAATATTGATCTTTGACAAGCGTTATTAGCACAAGAACCACTTAACAATTGTTAGTACATGATAAATCCAACTTAAACAGAGTGCAGATGCCGGTTCAGGACGTAGACATCAATTTTGGTTTTTGCCTAAAAATGACAGTAACAAAAAATAGGCTAAAAATACAGAAAAACTAGAAAGATGTTATACTAGTCGGAGACGCCGGTTTACAGAGCGCAAATGCTGATTAAGCACAGATGCCAGTTTGTGAATCACAGATGCTGGTTCATGAACCAGCATTTACGAGGCCGCTGATGTACCTGTAAACACAAAAAGACATCAAATAAGGTTACTTTTCTTCTTCTTAGTCTTTAGTTTGATCAAATTTAGCCATTTTGAGAGTATGAAAAAAACTAAAAGCTAGTGTCCTTTAAACCAATATCAAGATTTACTCTCCTTATTGAAATTTTGGCATAATTTTTGCTTGTAAAATCAGTCTCTGCTAAAAAAATAGAATGATATGATGCCTAAAATCAGTAGGAAAACCAGAAATCTTGATAAACCAAAAAGTTGTGTTTTGTAAAACTCTCCAACTAGCTCTTCCAGGCGGAGATGCCAGTGCAGAGCGGAGACATTGGTTCAGCGTAGATGCCGAATGATAGTTCAGGTAGAACTGGCATTTGCGTAGATGCCTCTGCGTAAAATGCAGACGCAGATTTGCATTCTTGGCAAAATTTGAAAGAAATAGACAAGAAATTAGAAGGTGTTTAAGGACATGGGTCCCACCGGGCGTGCTAGAATGTAGTATGAGGAATTCTTCAATCTGTTGGGGGCAAGCTCAAAAATAAAATTTTAGTGGGTTAGCACATAAGATCAATTAGAAATCATATGAAAGAGCAAGCAAGCAACAAAGAACACCACATAACATCAGATTAAGCTAAAAATAAGTAAACAAATGCACCCTAATTTACTAATTTTGATTTTCTCATTTTGACAGGATGTAGGTGTGATCTCTCAAACACACAAATGACATGAATCCCCAAGGCAATGCAACTATGGAATGCAAGCTTGGAATCAAAGGAGAAATTCAAGAACTAGTATGAAAACTAGTCTTAAATCCTTCCTAAAGTTGATGCTCAAATTGATATGCAAGACATGAGATTAAAAGTTATGATGCAAGAACTATGCTATGAAATGATAAACATGATTCATTTCAACCAAAATGAAACTAACATGTAACATCTAAGTGATTTAAAACTAATAGCATATGGAAACATGAAATCTATAGCTATGAACTTCTAAATGCAAAATAACATGATAACAATGCAATATTGAGAGATGAAAATATGAGAGGAGAAGGCCTCTATTTATAGAGTTTTTGGAGAGAGGAAGAGGCTTTGATGAAGTGGAACCTATGTGGCATCCACATAAGAGCCACATGGGAGACACATAGACTTGAAAAGATGACCAATTTTGAGTCAAAATTGCATTAATATTGAGTAGCTCAAAATTTCAAAAGAGGAGACAAAGTTGTAAGAGGGAATTAAAGAGGAATGGGTGCCCATTTTGGAGAGAATTTCCCCATGTGGGTGAGCATTCCATTAGCCTTAAAAGGTTAGGAATCACCCATTAAGCATGGTTAGAAGGATAGTTAGGTGGGGAATTATACTTAGGAAATGAGATGATGGGAGTAGGGTAGGAATAGGGTAGGCTTTAGGGTAGGATTAATAGGTTCCTAGCTAAGGTTTAGATTATAATCCAAATTGAATTTGAATAAATCATGCTTTAGAAGAATTAGGAACATGGAGGATTTAATAAATATAAATTTATTAAAAGGGGATTTTGTGGAGGCAAATGTATTTAAATAAAATACATTAGAATAGTATTTAAACTATTGATAAATGAAACTATTTAATTGATTGAATTAAATAGTTAGAGGAATAATAGGGAAAAATAATATTAATAATAATATTAATATTTTTGGATGTCTACAGCTACAATGAGAGGGATATTGACATACATAAAGACTATTCAATATCTAGTTTTATCCAATGGACAAAGGACAAGATAAGTGAAGAGTACAATGAGTATAGGTAACAAGGGCATGTGGAGATCCATCTATTGTAGTGAAAGATTAACAATTAGTAATGACAAAGACATGACAGACAACTATAAGATTGCATTATAGGTTATTCATTCTATGATGATCTTTCAAAAACCATAGAAATATAAATAGTCACAATGAAGATGAAATGCTAAAGGTAACATGTTCTTGACAGATAGAGATAAATGGCAATGTCAATATCTTGATGATGAAAAAAAACACCTTATAACTATCATAGATCATTCATGACAAAGATGAGTTATAAGACAAAAAGGCTAGAGATTGACAGTAAAAATTAGTCAAAATACATGATAGTCAGCTAAGGTGTAAAGATTAAAAAAGGAAGGTGAATGTATAATGAGGTCTACCAATCTATACATGACAGTGTTGATTATGAATAGTCATGTAAGATATGCTACAATGATAGTGAGCTAGCTGACAATGAGAGGTCAATCAAGAGAAGATAGTTGTCTATAGTTGATAGTCAATAAGTGACAAGAGACTTCATATAAAAAGTGGTACGACAAGAAGTGACTTACAAAACATTCATATCAATTTTTTATAGATAGTAAAGAAAGGCAATCCAAAAAAAAAATAGTTTGACAATTCAAGGCTAGTGAATAGTTTTGTATGCTAAATAGTGATACCAAATAAGACTATTAACAATACCTTCAACCAATTGACAAGGTTCTTCTTGTATAACATCAAGTCATGAATAAAAACCAAGTCATTAAGGCATACAATAAACTAAAATATTACGTAATACTTCTAGACATAGTCACAATAAGGATTTGAAAGAGCAGTGACATCTTATGATGATAGTGTGTTGAAAACAGATTAAGTGAAGGTTTGTTGTGCTAGAGGTAATGATAGTGCATGATTAAGTATTTTAATCATGACATAAGTAGTATGTAAGTGATCTTGAAAAGTAAAAGAAGGAAAACTACAAAGGAATTTCTATGAAAGAAGATACTAAAAACATTATAGGAGATAGAATATAGGCTTATGTTGACAATTATGGAAGTATTTTAAAATGCATGACTATAAAACATAGGTAGAGGAATGAAGTTAAAAGATAGGAGCGATTTGATGAATCCTAAGTGATATCTAGCATGTGGAAAGGTGTCTTAGAGGTAATAAATGAATTAGTGGATAGTCTCAAGCTATGACGACTCATTTTCAAACAGTCTGGGAAGTCTTAAATGACCCATTTATATTCCATCTAATCCCAAGACCTTTTCAACTTCAAAAGTAAGAGAAACACATATCCTAAAATCTAAGAGAGGTAGTTCAGAATATTAAGAGTGTTTAGTAGAAATGTGGGATGGATGAGAAAAAATAGGGGCAATTTGAGAGATTTTTGAGTTAGTTTGAAAATGGACCAGGTATCTAAGTACAATTCCAACACAATGCAAGGATCTAGGAGTAGAATTAGCAACATGACCAGTGGAAGAGGCTCCAACAAGTCAAAGAAATTAAAACCAATCAATTAGCACTTCTACTAGGCACCCAAAGTAGGTTGACTTATCTCATAATCATTTACTTTATGCTTTTAGTGAGCCCCATATTCTCCCCCATGTGGAAATGGTTGTTGGCTACATAGCCACACTTAGGAATCAATTTGGAGTTAGTTCTTTCAAATTTCAGCTAACGTTGTAATTGTTGTGAGTTCTTCTAGCAAGAAATATTGCATTGTAACAATTTTTTCTTAGTTTTTAAGTGTTGAAAACACATTTTTGTATTACATTTTCAAGAAATAAGAATATTTTCAAGACTTACTATGTTGTAGTAATAATTTTTTTTTCAATAAAGATCATATTTTCCTTCATTAAGGATTGTTTCATTGTGTGTTAATGAAATGATGCATGTATTTTATTGTGTTTTATCTTGAAACCTTTAAAATACGTCTCAAAAAAATAACTATAAGCAGAAAAACACATTCATATGCAAGTTATAAACTAAAATACAATTAGAGGGTTGTTAAATTGTGAAAAGATTCTTCTTTTCACTAAACAACATGATATAAGTACTCTTTCTACAATTTTCTCATGTATAGATTACAAAAACCTGGAGTTGTGAAATAACAAAGAGTCTTTTGAATTAATGTGTGTCAAAAATAGAGTTTTGACATAAATAAGATGAATCAATTCCTGGAAGATTCTCGCACTTCACCATGTGATATAGGTCTAGTGTGCTATATAAGGGTCCTATTCAACAAGATTATGGACTCTAAGGTCTCCACCTTAATACCCTCCTTCAAAACAAAAGGGATAGTTATATGCTCCAACTCAAGTCTAGCTAGGGGTCTCAATGCCTAGTTTTTGGCACTTGTGCCTCCACTGTATACCATGCAAATCCCCCACATCTACCTTGGGACTCTTTCATGTCAAAGTAATCGGGATCTCATTGAGGAAAAACTTGCAATAGTGTTTCTTTGAAAAGTATTGTGAAACCTTAATGTTATTGCATGGAAGATGGTCAAAACTCACCCACCACCTATTCCAAAAATTATTTCTTATCACTTGGTGATTGCACCAATGTACAAGGAACCTGCTGCAAGTATCATGTATGGGTTCATTAGTTTGTGGGTTGGTGAACAATGCATACAAGTCATATTTCATTTTTTTTCTTTAACTTTCTCATATGATAGTTTGTCAACATAAAATGGTCTTAGTTCTTCCCTCTTGTTGAACCAAATGTTGATTATCTCACTCACTGATACTATGTGATAGACAATGGATTGTATTTATTCTATAAGGGTGGACCTATGACATTTTTTTTGTCAAATATTTCAACCTTGCAATCAATGACTCAAGCTCTCTTTTATTATTTTCTATTTGACTTAGTATGTTTTCTTGCGTTCTTGGAGGATGTTAAGGTATTAAAGGAGGAGTTTATTGTAATTGTTCTTCAATATGTTTTTAACAAGGAGGTGAATAAGGGTTTTGATCATCTAGGGGTGAATTTTCAACTCCTAAAAATTAAACAAATTCCAATAAAAACACTAATTGAAGCTATTTATTTAATCCAAATCTCACACTGAAAAAACTAGAAATCATTATCTCTTCAACCTTAGTAATGTCATGGCAGAATTTTGGCAATGATTTTGTACAAAAATGAGGTCTCCAACAATGCTAGCGCGTTTGAGGATACTTGTAGGTTGTGGGTGAATAGTGAAATGAATTTTTAAGGATTGACCATAATGTAAGTGCAATATAGAAATTTCACATTAAACTTTAAATTGATTGATTTGAGGCTCAGTCAATGCAAACCATAACATAATCACATTACAATACATGCATACGTTGTATCACACTCACATTATGGTATCTAGAAGGCCAAAAAGTGGGGTGGTCACTTTTTGGCCCCCCATCTTTGTGCACTTACCTAAATACTTTACAAAACTAGTAGCTAAAACCATGGGCCAAAAAATAGACATTCCACCCCCACAAGCAAAAATATAACACTCCATATTCATTAAGAAAAAATAGTAAATGACTCCCATGAGCAAGTAACCTTCACAATAATTCTATAACAGTCAAATAATAACCCTCAATTGCTCCATTATGACTCCAATTACAACTCATGAATCTTCATATTCATTGAGACCTTTCATCTTCCATTTCCTCTTTCTGCATCTTTATGCAACCAAAAAATACTTAATGCAAAGTAATATTATATAAACATTAACTCCACCACATTGGCACCCAACTTAGTTCATTTACATGTACTAAGGGAAATACAATAATTACTATCTACACATGTAACTAATATAGTAGACGTATGGATTTACAAGGTTGACATCACTTAATCCCACCATTATCCCCCTTGATATTTATATTTCAAATGCACAATAGAAACATTAAAAAAAGTGCTAGGATATACAAGGCCCATAATCTCCTTGAATCAACAAAGCTCACCTATGGTCATAAATTTTGTAAGGTGAAGCAAATTATTAAGAGTATCACTTTCTAAATCATAACCTTACCATTCTTGAGTATCACATGAAAAAGTGATACTAATCTATATTCTTATTATGTGCATGATATATGAAATTCTTGATCAAACAAATAACACTATCTTAATTGAGTCTCACAATCCTATAATAAAATTTTATTTTATGTGACCAAATTATCTCTTTACATGTACTAAAAACATGTACTTTACTTTTATCATAGAAGAAATAACCTTTGCTTGCCTCTTTTTCATCTAACAAACAACTCCAAAAATAAAAAATAAAAAGATAAAACACACATAACCACTAAAAAACCTCTTTCTACCCAAGTCACTAGCCTATTCTGCATTAACAAATTATTGTATTTCCCAACATCTTGAAAAATAACTCCCACTCCCACTATTTGAACATTTTTTTTTGATGTAATAGCCCAACCAATTATATTAACTTAAAAACATAAGTACATAAGAATAAAAAATATTAAGTATGTGAAGAATTGAACTCACTCCCCAAGAGTCATATGGGCCTAGCCTGGAACAAAGTAACCAAAATAACATATGGGCATTGCCCAGAAATAGAAATCAAATAAAGCATGGGCATAACCCAGAAACAAAACACTCCTAAGAAACCAAAAGAGTAGTAGAAGGAGGAGGAGGATCTAGCTCATCATTCTTTCTCCAAACCTCTGTATGATTCAGTTTAGGGTCTGGAAGAGTTCAACCATCTGCGTTGTCACCCTCATTTTATTTTTCCTCCATACACGGAGATATTTCCAAATCCAATTTGGGAAAGCATTTGGATGAGGAAGGCCATCCTGAACGTGCACTTGAACTGGTCCATCCTAAAGGTGCATGAGTAAAACCACATGTAGGAAGCCATCCAGATGGGGACCCACGATGAGGAGGGGTGTCAGGTCATCTGCGAGGTGAAATACGATGGTCAGGTGAATGACTTCGGGGAACCTGTGAACGGGGTGTGTCTGAACGTTGATGAGAAGAACTACAACCATGAAAACAATCACAGGCAGGAGAACAATCACCAATAGCAGAAACATATGGTGACACCCTAAAAAATGTCCAAGGGCCATCACCCCAATGCTCCAAAATCTCCTACAAGTGGGCCAACTCAAGAGCCACCTTGTACTTGTATATGTAGCATCACATTATTGCATATATAGGCTTTAGCAAAAATAGAGATATTAATATCAATTGCGACATGTGAAAAAATTGCTGCATTTCTATTCTTCCAAATAGAAAATAAGATTTCCATTCTGAAAGTATGTCACAATTTCATAAATAGGGAAGGAAACCTATGGTTATCACCTAGGAGAACCATATGGTAGGATTTTTTTTTTGGGTGAAATGGAGAAAAAAATCACGAATCCAAACCCAATAATTCTGAGCCCTTCTATAGAACCAAAAAATGTGAAGAAAGGACTCAGATTGTCCAGAAAAAGGGCAACATGGATTTGGAATGCCTAAATGGTGAAGGCAGGAGCCTAAAGGTAAGCCTTGGAAAAGAATACACCAGGAAAAGTGTGCTATTTTGGGTTTTGTGATAGAAGAACAGACAATGGCGAACCACAAACTCCAAGTTGAATGTGAGGATTGTAAATGCCATCTCTAGTTAAGAACCTAGACCATTGGCAAATGAGGAAAGCCACCGATAACCCTATCGGGGTTGATAAGAAAGTTGTATGAGGATACCAGTGCCAATCCTTCCACTAGGGTTTGATGCTTGAAATTCCAATCTTATCGAGCAATTCCAGTGGCAAAGCCGACAAAAGAAGTTCAAAATTCTGACAATCTTGGCAAGTCAAACAAAACTGGACTTACACATCCTCTCAAGTGCGAAAAGACATAATAGACCTAGAGAAAAAATCTTGAGGGATCCTTATGCCACGCTTATAAAAGAGAAGAGCGTGAATACTTGGGAGACAAACCAGCAGAAGGCCTTGAACTTGGATTGAAGGAGACCACTAGAGATTATGTTGATTAAAAGAAAGCCTATCTCAAAATCTGGCTTTGTCCTAGCGAAGCCATGGGTTGACTTCTTCCCAATCTCTCCAAATGCTTTTAGCTACAAATGAACCCTGTATTTGCACTGGTTCTTGCATGAGAAAAATGGTTTGAAAACCAATGCATTTCCAAGATGGCCGATGCAAAGGATACCCCAAAGAGATAAATTTTGAAGAAGAACTTTCCATGCTTCATTTCCTAAAATTGAACAAACAATCCATTTAAAACACAAGGCTTGTCCTTGCTTCTGAGGATAAATGAGACCAAGGTCGCTATATTTATTAGAAAAACAACAATAGTCCCAAGCAACTCTGTTAAAACCATGTTTCTTTGTATCCGAGGCCTTTAGGAAATTGCGCAACAACTTCTCTAGCTTGTTGTATGAGGATTTGGATGGTGCCCTATAGGAATAATAATAAACATGTGTTGCTGGGAGCACTTTGGAACAAATTTGAAATTTCCCAGCAAGGGAAAGTGACTTGGTCAACCAGTTGCCTATTTTCTGAAGAGGATGATAAATCATTGACACATCCACATAATCAATCCCTTCATATTGAAGTCCTCATTCATAAATCCCATGTTAGATGCATATTGATAGCTGGAGGCGCATGATTGGATATTTGTACCCTTAATCTGATCAAGAAACTGGTTCTTTCAGAATAGACCATTGACTCTAGAAGCAAAATCACTATCAAATCTTATGATGAGAAAGAAAGATCCTCTAAAGGTCTCATTTTTCTACCCATCAAAGTCAGGCCGATTGAAAGGAATGTCATCTGCCAAGTTCTGGATCTACCCCTAGATTATAACATACTGTTAGGGAGACCCTGGATTCATGAAATGCAATTTGTGTATGTATCGAGTTCCCACATAAAGGGGTGGAAGTGACAATCCCTGCTGACGCCAATTATACTTGCAACAATATTAAGGCAGGTAGTATGGTTCTGCATAACAAAGAGACTACAGATGAGATTTCTCCTAAGACTACCAAGGACATGGTTATGAAAAGCTTTGGAAAAACCTTAAAACTTGAAGAAATAGGTATGGGAGAATACAAGCTAGACACAACCCCGTCATTAATAGAACTCCCAGTGTCACCAAGATCCTATGGAAAACCTTCCTCATCATTCACACCTACTGCATTTCAAATACCAGAAATCCACAAAGCAACTGGCATGGTTAAAGCTTCCACATCTTCTTTAGATAACACAAAAGAACAGGCAGTCTTGGCCTGGCTTTACAAAGGAGAACCAAAGGAAGCTGAGCTAAAACATGTGGAAATATCCCTGGAGAAGTATGGAAAAGGATACGATCTCCTCAAGCAAATGGGATATAAAGGAAAAGGACCTTTAGACGACAAAGGAAAAGGACTCATTGAACCTATACACATGGAATTCAGGGGTACCAAAGATAAAATAGGGCTAGGCTTCAATAATAAATCTGAAGACCCTTCTTCAAGGGATAGTCCAGTTTCTGACAAAGGGAGTGATGAAACAGAAGAAATAGAGCTAGAACCATGGTCCTATGAAAGATTATTACATGTTGGTACAGAGAATCCTGAATATCAAAGAGAACGCTATGTACCAAGCTTTGAGGTACCACAAGATCTCCGCGTGCCTCTGTTACCACTAGCTCCTATTCAAGAGGTAAAAGATGTTAGAGTAATTATCTATTTACACTTATTAATTAGATCACTTTGATTTAATTAATTAAGTTGTCTATTACTCTAGTTTACTTAAGCTATCTCTTAGGTGCATTATAATTAATATTTATATTAATTATTAATGTGCAAACCTAGCTTTTCTAGTTTTTAGGGTTTCATTCACCTTTATAGGTTGAACTTTGTAGTTTCCTTTTCATTAATTCAGATTATAATTTTGCTCTTACATTTTTGAGCAACTTCTGAGTTCTTTTCTTTCCCTCTTCTAGCTTCTTTATTGCAACAGGTTATTGCATGCAGGTGTTCTTCAGGTTCTATGGATTTGTCTCTCAAATCCTACATGGTATTAGAGCCACACTACTGCTTCCTGGTCTGGTATTTTTGAAGTGGAAAAGTTTCTGCTCTCCAGAGGGTTTCGGGCTTGCCCTTCAGATCTGGTATTCTCTGTAGGATGATATTTTTGTTTCTTTTTTGGAGCATTTTGAGCAAAAACAGATGTTTCCATTACGCTCAGAAGGTTTGAGAGATCAAATTTTCATATAAAGTTGGTCATATTTGGCCACAGTAGCATCTGGGAAAAAAATTTGCCCCTCAAAGCCGTACGACACACTTCCCAGGACAAGAAACATTATAAAAAACAAAAAAATTGTCCTTTAGGGCTTTCTACGGAGTGCAGCCTACTACACCGCCGCTGTGCCACCCCGGTGCCACCCAGGCTCAGCCCACGCCCGGACCGGACGCAATGGTGATGGTCTTGATTGTTGATTCAGTCATTTGAGCTCTCAATTTTGACGTCAAAGTAGAGGCTTATTTTTCCTCCATCTCTGCATCTGGTTACAGGTTTTCTTCTCATTTTTTGTGCTTTCTATAGTTGTCTTTTGCTATATAGGAGGATAGAATTATACATTATGGGGGGGTGCATTTGGTTTTTGTACTTTAATTTAGAAACGGCCCTTCTACTTTTGTCTACTTCTTCTCTCAATGTCGGACCCCTCTGTGGCCCGGCTGACGCCACACAATTATCACACCTAGAAAGCACACATGACCAGGCTACTCATGTCACGTGGCTTATGGTCATGTCTGGATGAGAACCAACCTACTCTACAATGTTTGTTTGAGGTCCTTCAGCATAGGAACAAAATGGATGAAGCCATGGGTTTGATTGCACTGCACATTTTAGACAACCTCTTGTTTCATCTGGATGGTTTGACCACTCCTCGCGCATATTGGGGAAAGTTTGCAGATCTTTTTGGCACTGTGAATGCATTCAGGGCACTTTAGTTTGATTTAGAGTTGAAATCCTTGTCTCCTGAGAGTTTTTCCACCATTAAGGACTTCTTGATGAAGTTCAATGCTCTCTGCTCACTTTTATAGGGATGTGGGAAGACCAAATCAGATGATGAGTGTATCTTTCTGATACTCTCAAAGCTTCATGGAGAGTTCTAGATTTTCTCCTCCACTTTCTATTCCACTATGGATGCCTTGGGTCCTAGGCACAATATGCCTTCATTTGCGGCCTTCTGTGATTGGTTGACTTGAGAGCAGTCAAAGATTCAACAACTGCATGATACTTCAGGCTCTATCAGCCATGCCTTGGTTTCTCACCCATCTCCATAGAAACCGGAGTAGAAACAGGTTTCATCACGCATAGAATCTTGGAAGGATTCTCCTTCCCAGCATTCCTCTGGCCCACCTCCTTCACATAAGGGGAAATCAAAGATAGACAAACCCAAGTGTACTTATTGCAATAAGTTCAATCATGATGAGTCTCAGTGCTTTCAGAAGAAGGTAGATGGATATACCCAACAGATTGTTGATTTGATAACTCTTCTTCATAAGAGAAACATTGATATTCCTTCTTCCTCTTCTCGCTGGTCTTCTTCATCATCATCTCAGGAAGATGGGTCAGACAACATAAAGGGTCATGCCTTATGTGCATCTACAATAGCTCCCTCTTCTCGGTGGTTGATGGATTCTGGTACTTCCCATCATATGACATCTTCTCAGAGTTCCTTCTCAGCTTTTGCAGCCTCTCCTACCCCACACATCTTGATGGGGAATGATACTGTTATGCCCGTGTGTGGTCAGGGTTCTATTGACATCGATGGTGGTGCATTCCATGATGTACTGTGTTTTCCATCCTTGTCATCGAACCTTCTCTCCATTTATCAGATTACTCACAGTGGGATAGAGAAGACAGTTGAGTTCACTACAGATTCTATACACATCTGAGATCATGCAACTGGCCGCATTGTTTCTATAGGGATAGTTGATCATGCCACCCACTTGTACTCCTCCCATTTTGGTCCACCATCTCTTGTGTCGGAGAATATCTCTCCTACTTCACAAGTGCCTAGGAAGAAGAAGTCGGGTCACCTGAACTTCTGTGTTGCTCCTGAGATCAATGTTGTGGCTTCTCCACCTCCTCCTCCTATTGCACCTGCCTTTGTTCAGCATGATTCTTCTTTAGTAGTTCCTATTATGGTCACTCCCTACATCGAGCCTTCCCCTCCAGTTGTTGAGGGCATATCCGAGGACATTCATCTCCTCTCAGCTAACAGATTCAGCCCATCTATTGGCCCACCTTCATTGGGGATTCCATTCCAGGAGTCCCATTCATTCTCCTTTGAGCACCAGCTCGACCTTCCAATTTAACCGCTCATTCAGGGGTTCCCTTGTTACTATGTACCTCTGTTTCTTCCACATTGGAGTGCCATTGGTTTGATCATTCCTACAGGGGTTCCATCATTCTAGGGGGGGGCCTTGGTGTCTCATCCCTCTCTCATGGGTGGTTTGATTGTACTTATGGTTTTGAGAGAGTCTCTTGAGCCATTCTTTTCTGAATTTTCTTCTATCTCTTCTTGGAGTAGGTTTTTCCCATGTGGTTTTCTCTATTTCTCTGCTTTACAGAGATTTAGTTGTGCTTGGGTACCTGATCAGGCCTTGTTGCCGGGACCCATCTTTTCCTGCTTTCATAGTTGTGCTAGGTTAGCTTACCTCCTAAGCTTCGCTTAAGGGGGGGTGTTAGAGTAATTATCTATTTACACTTATTAATTAGATCACTTTGATTTAATTAATTAATTTGTTTATTACTCTAGTTTACTTAAGCTATCTCTTAGGTGCATTATAATTAATATTTATATTAATTATTAATGTGAAAACCTAGCTTTTCTAGTTTTTAGGGTTTCATTCACCTTTATAGGTTGAACTTTGTAGTTTCCTTTTCATTAATTCAGATTATAATTTTGCTCTTACATTTTTGAGCAAATTCTGAGTTCTTCTCTTTCCCTCTTCCAGCTTCTTTATTGCAACAGGTTCTTGCATGCAGGTGTTCTTCGGGTTCTATGGATTTGTCTCTCAAATCCTATAGAAGAAACAACAGAAGACGATCAAGCAGTACCATTGGTCGCAACGGCTACTAAAGACATACCTTGACAACAGGATTTACATCCTAACTGGGGGCAACTAGTCACAGTTTCACATGTCCTTGATTTACCACACTTTGATCTACAAATGTCTAATAGGGTACACCAGGTAACTATTGTTGAATTCTTAAATAGGTCTGATGATGAAGTAACCAATTCACATGATTTTGAGTGGGATGAGCTATCTGTTGCCACAGAGGACATTGAAATAGATGTAATTCACATGTTCGCAGCTACATCGGAACACCAAGAACCTTCTAACACCACTACTAACAGTATTGATGTTCCTAAAGAAGAGGAGGAATTCCTTCCCCAAATCATTGATGAAGAAACTGGTGTTCTCTTAGGTCTAGAAGAAATTCAGAGGAAACAAGCTAGGAGCCTCATCCTACAAAGAGATGAAGAAGAAGAATACTCAACTGACGAGTCGCTAGAGTTTGATCCGCATATTACTAACAATGACCCTTTTAATGACGATCTGATTCTTATTGATCTAAACATTGAAGAGATTAAATTAACAAAATATTTCATGTCAGTTAATAATCTTGACGTTGACATGATACTGTCCTTCCTAGAGTTCGACCCCTTGTCTTTGATAAACCCAGACCTAATTGATTGGACTAATATGGATCCTACTCCTATCCTCAACTTTCCCAATGAGTACACCTTGGATTTATACCTAAATGCTTGTGAACTTTACCCTTCTTCCACCAATGCAAGGAGCGTGAACATGTCATAGGAGGATATCAAGTTTCTCAGTCAAAAATTGAAAAAGAAAAAGAAAAAGAGAACTGACGGTGAAAACCACGTTGTGGTAGTGTCAGATCCTAAAATAGTAAAAACAAAAGACTTATCTGATGGTGAAAACCTCACAAAGGCACCAAAAGATGAGATTCTTAATATCCTTCCTAAAAACTTTGAAGAAAGGTCTTCAGTTCTGATAGAACCAACAGAACTAGTTAATTTGGGCACAGCTGAAGATCCTCAAATAGTACACCTAGCACAATCTTTGTTAGATGAAGAGAAGACACAGTTTACCGAGTTCCTGAAAGAGAAAAAGATCAACTTTGCATGGTCTTATATAGATATGCCTAGAATGGATCCTACATTAATAATGCACCATTTATCTATAGCTGTCGGGATCAAACCCGTAAAACAAAAACTAAGAAGAATGCATCCTCATGTTGCATTACTAGTAAAAGCGGAGCTGGATAAATTGTTGAAAGCTGGATTCATCTAAGTCATTGCTTACACAGGATGGATCTCTAATGTGGTCCCCGTGTCTAAATCTGATAAATCTATCAGAATATGTACAAACTTCAGAGACTTAAACAAGGCGTGTCCTAAGGATGATTTTCCACTGCCTAATATTGATATGATCATAAACCTCACAACAAAATACCAAATGTATTCATTAATGGATGGGTTCTCAGGTTATAATCAGATTAAAATTGCTACTGAAGATCAAGAGAAGACCGCATTTACATGCGCATGGGGAACCTTTTGCTGGAACGTCATGCTATTTGGGTTAAAGAATGTCGGTGCTACATATCAAAGAGCAATGACCACTATATTCCATGATATGATGCATAAAAACATGGAGGATTACATGGATGACACCTTAGCTAAATAAAAAGAACAAAATACTCATATTGAAGACTTGAGGAAGATATTGGATCGTATGGAGCAATTTCAACTCAGGCTCAATCCCAAGAAGTGTTCCTTTGGGGTCCAATCAGGAAAGCTCCTAGGATTTATCGTCTCAGCAAAAGGAATTAAGGTAGACCCTGGAAAAGTCAAAGGTATATTAGAAATGACTCCTCCACGCAACATTAATCAACTAAGAACGTTACAAGAGAGACTCCAGTCAATCAGGCGGTTCATGTCACAATTTGCAGATAGATCACAACCCTTTACCAAATTGCTACACAAAGGGGTCACCTTCAAATGAGATGAACATTGTGAAGCCAACTTCAGAGAATTGAAAGAGTACCTAGCTACTCCTATTCTTATGACACCCATCCATGGAAAGCCATTACTCCTGTATATTTCAGCTACAGCCACATCACTGGGAGTATTGTTGGCACAAGAGGATGAAACTAAGAAAGAAAGAGCAATCTACTACATTAGTAGAACACTAGTATCCTATGAACTCAATTACAACATTATTGAGAAAACATGCTTAGCATTTGTCTTTGCATCACAAAAATTGAGACATTACATGCTATCACATATAGTAAGGCTCATTGCAAAGATAGATCCTTTGAAGTACCTCCTAAACAAGACAACATTAACAGGACGTCTGGCAAAGTGGTTCCTCCTTCTGAGTGAATTGACATTGAGTATGTGGACAAGAGGGCTATTAAAGGACAAGTCCTCGCAAATCAATTGGTTGATTCACCACTTCAAGATGATGAACCTTTAAGAATTGAGTTTCCTGATGAAACAATTATGCACCTCACTGAGTATCCATGGAAGATGTACTTTGATGGTTCCTTCATGCAATAAGGCTCTAGAGCAGGGGTTCTATTCATAAATCCTCAAGGCTACAAAATACCAAAGTCCTAAAAATTGATGTTTCCATGCACAAATAACATTTCTGAATATGAAGCATCGATAAACGGTCTTAAGCTTGCCATGGAATGGAAGATTGTAGAGTTACATGTGTATGGTGACTCTCAGCTCATTATCAATCAAGTCAATGGAGATTATCAGATGAAAGATGAGAAGTTGATGCCCTACAAGAAACTGGTAGATGACTTGAAGAAGTACTTTGTCTTCATCACATTCCAACATATACCTAGAATAGAGAACAAAGTTACAGATACCTTAGGCCAAAAAGACTTAAGGTCATCATATGAGTATGCTAATACATCAATGTATTCAGTCAAAAGAAGGATGAACTAATTTCTTTCTTCTGGTGTACAACATTTGCCAATATTGACAAATTTAGGATCAGCTTCGGTATTCAGGTTATACCTTTCATATTCCATGACAGAACTTGATCCGGCTTGTTGTTGATTTTTAACATAACGGTCATGCTTGTCAAATAATCTTTCCAAGGAAACTAATCCCTTAGGAATCTTATTTCCTTTCAACTGAATAACTTCTTCTCCAGTCTCAGGATTCTTTCCAGATATATCCTCCCGAGAAGGAGAACTACTTCCTTCGAAAAATAATTCATCAAAATTGTCCTTTGTTTCCAGGAAGTTGATGATCTGTTGATCATTGTTGAACACTTTCCAATGATCAGAATTATCAGGAACACTGGGACTATATACTAATTTAATAGTATACCTATCTTGCTTGAATTCTTCATGTGGCACTAAGAAAGTTGCTGAAACCGCAAGCGAATCAACTTTATCATTTATTTCTCTAGGAATCGCAGAGATATTGAAAGCATCAAACAATTCTATATAATCCCACACCAAATTTCTATAGTGTTTGAGTCGCTCATTCTTAGTTTGATACTGATTCCTTACTTG
>MU225019.1:3533053-3543740 GCA_018584345.1 Thuja plicata | reverse complement strand
TGTTATTCGCTGACGTATTATGGTTATTGGTGGTTGTTTAAAGAAATATTATGAGGAGACATGCCGATAGAAAGACATGTCTTCTCACATGAAGACATGTCTTTCTATCAGCATGGCTCCCCACATATATATACCATTCTCATGATTCAAATGAAGACAAGTATATAAAGTACATAATACAAGTCTCATTCATAAAATCAGTATAATATTGATATTTATATATATTTATATATATCTATTATTATATCATAATAAATATATATTTCTATATTGTGATTAAATATATTATATATATTGAGATTACATAAGAAAATTTAAAAGTCATATATTCTGATTTAAAATTAACAATTTTAAATAATATAATAATATATTACTTGATTTAAGTAATATATTACCATATTACTTAAAATGTTATTAACATAGTAAATAAGTTATTTTATTTCATAGGTTTTCAATCCGATACAAAAGAAAGCCCACGGATTTCAAAACTTAAAAACAACATTATAATGAAAAGCCTTCACCCTAAAAACAAAAGGAAGCCTTTTGCTTGTCATTGTTGTTTGATGCTTTTGGAGAAAACATGGCATTGCTGTTGAGAAGGGTTTTGAAACCCTATAATGACGCCAATAAAATAGCAGCTGCTTCAGCCGCCATTAAAGGATTCAACTCGCAGCTAGCTTTGCTGAAGACTTTAACTGGAATGGAACTCTCTCCCACGTGGCCGCCTTCGAAGGATTTCTAAAAGCTGTTCATAAAAGACACCTCTTCGAAAGAAAACGGGTAAAGATCATCCGCTTCTTATTTGCAACTCTTCCGCCTTTCTAGTTGCTTTGTTATTCAGATGATTTACATATAAAAAACCTCTTGCTCCTTGCTTTCATGACTGCAACTATCCGCATTTTTCTTTTTCCCTATCTAGGTTGCGGCTACTTTCTTACTAGCTGTTTCTGCTTCTGTATAAAGCCGTAGCTCCTTTCTCTGCATTAAAAAAAACTGTAACTCTTTTCTCATAAACATGAGACTCTTGAAACCCTTGTAAAAAAAAAGTAATTCTTTCAACCAGCAGGTCATGCCCATCCTTTTCTCATCTGTTTATGGCCACGGCTGCTGCTGGTGGATACTCTTGCATTATGATATGCTGGTTTTTTCTGGAAGAAATCTTTGCATCTTTTCTGAAAGAAATCTGCACCTGGGTTGCTATGAAAACATAATTCCATTTTGAAAGAAAACGTTTTCTTTTCCTCCTTGCATTTTCTTTATAAATCTGAATATGAGCTTGAATGAAGAAAAGTGTTAAAACTGCCAAGAAATTTTTTGTTGTTCTGTTGAATCCATCATGGTCATTAGTTGTTGAAAGAAATAGTTACTTTTACGTTGAATCCATCATATGTTGCAAAAGAACACTTGCTGTTTAAGATGTTGTCATTTCCTTATATAATTTATGATTCTGGAAAAAATGACATGACTCTTTGAAGATATGCTCTTTTTTGACACTTCCAAAAACGTGATTTTCTTTGAAAGAAAATACTATTCTCTGCTGCTGTTTTCTATAGAAATCTTACTATATTTTCTGAAACTAGTTCAAGTTGTCTTGAAAACATTTGATCCTGAGCATATGCATTCTTCAGACGGTAATGATACTGAACACCATGCTTGAAAACACACTTTCTTTGTTGAGATCTCGATACCATAACTCTGTGTGCAAGTCAAACCGATACAAAATCTTTATTGGAAAACTGGACTATTTTTCATGCTAGGGTAAGTACAGGATGAGGTCACCTGTACTTATTTTAGCATGAAAAATAGATGCTTTGCAAAATAAGTTACAGTTCTGAAATTTATTCAAAAAATGAATTTTGGAATCTGAAACAAAAGGTTTCAAATAATGTAAATGTCCCTTTAATGCTTCAAATTCACATTTAGAATACAATAAAAAGTTCCATGAGAGACACATGCCTCTTTAATACTGTATTCACATTCCCTGGCCAATCTGATACCTATTGATCAATGATACGCTGGGCTCAAACCCTTGCGGGAGCCACACATTACGTCCACATGACATTGATCATTTCACTGCACAGGAAACAAACTCATTAGCATAAACACTTCTTTCTCACAAGCACTGAGGGTATTCTGATGTTTCCTTTTCAGATTTAGGACAGCGTTAAAACTGCAGCATAGGCATAGAGTAAATTTAAGGTCACCAGTCATTGCTTAGATCCGTATTGGGATCTAACATCATTGTTTTCAATCTTACAGGATCCAGGAGCTTGCTAGGAGATTCGCAAAGACGGAACAGACTCAGGACCAGCAACCATTCATGACCAGTCAAAGCAACAGGCAATGACTGGTTATCCTTGACCTATTTCTCTCTCTTATTCTGTCTTTTAATTCTGTTTTAAATCTGTAGGAGAAATGATAGGCTATACTCACAACTTGTGTGAGGCTTTCAATTTGAACTAGTCTGAATACATGCATTTATGTAATTGAGTGAACTCAAAAAATGTAATTTTATCACTGTTCAATGCAAATGAAATGATTCTTTTAGAAATTTCACAATGCATTTTATCTTTCTGTTTGTATATCAATGAGGTCAATTGATTAAAAATGCTTTTATAGCAAAATATGCTAGGGTAGTGAAATTTTGATAACAGTCACACTGTCCAAGGAAATGCTTCAAGCTGTTATGATTTGTTTTGATGCAAAATTTTCTGCCCACTAAGTACTGCCTGACCTTGGCCAAAGCATGCATAATGGCCAACGTCTCCTTGTCATACACCCTGAAAGCTCTCTCAGGGCCCCAGAGCTTCCTACTCTCATAGGCAATAGGATGATGGTCCTACGAAAGAACATCACCAATGCCCTCTCCAGAGTCTCCAGAGGAATCACAATGTAGCTCAAAAGGCCTGGAGAAATCAAGTAAAACCAACACTGGACATGAAGTCATAAGCTGCTTGAACTTCTCAAAACACTCCTGTGCTTGAGGATTCCATACAAAAGCCCCCTTCCGGGTCAAATCTGTCAATGATGCAGCATGCCGTGAAAACCCATTAACAAACCCACGGTAGAAGGCACACAACCCAACAAACCCTCTGAGTTGTGTCAAATTTTTTGGAGTAGGCCACTCAACAATGACATGAATCTTCTCAAGGTCCATGTGAACTCCAAGTGGGCTAATAATGTGACCCAAGTAAAGTAGCTTTGTCATACCTAGTGCACACTTGGACTCCTTGGCATACAAGGACTCCCTATCAAGAATGCTGAGAACAATATCCATATGAGCTAGATGATCCTCCCAGGTCTTACTGTAAACCAACATGTCGTCAAAGAACACAAGGAGAAATCTCCTCAACTGTGATTGGAAGACCCTGTTCATGGTGGACTAAAAAGTAGCTAGCGCATTGGTTAAGCCAAAAGGCATAACCAGAAACTCGAAGTGTCCACAATGACATCTGAAGGCAGTCTTCTCTATATCTTGCTCTCTGACTCTAATCTGGTGATAACCTGTCCTTAAATCAATTTTGGAGAAAAAACAAGCTCCATGTAGCTCATCAATCAACTCATCTATGCGAGGAAATCAGATACCTATTTTTTAATTGTCCGCTTTTTCAACACCCGATAATAAATGCACATCTTGAGTGTCCCATCCTTTTTCTTCACCAACACAACTAATGAAGCAAAATGAGACTTACTTGGCCTAATGTGCCCCATAGCTAGGAGATCCTATATAGTTTTCTCGATTTCATCTTTCAATCACTTGGGATACCGGTAAAGAGTAATCATGATGGGCTTAGTGCCCTCTAACTTAGTGATGTGCTCTATGCCCTTGTTTGGTGGTCTACTAGGTGGAATGTCACTAAACACTTTAGAGAATCTAGTTCTGAGCTCCTGAATATCCGGGTGATAAGCTGGTTTCCTTGTCTTGTCATGAGTAGGCATCAACCTACACTTTTCTGCCCACAAAACTGCATCACGCCTGATAAGCCTCTCCATATGTCGGAGTGATATCACTCCCAAACTGTCCTCTCTGATAGCCTTCAGAACATGCAATCTGCCATCAATCTCAAATCTCATCTCCATGTCTCTGAGATTGAGATTAGATGCCTCAATGGCATGTAACCAACTCTTACCCAAAACATTTGTACTCCCCATGTCAACCACATAAAAATTTGCCTTGAAGTCAAAGTTATTCAAACGCATGGGAAGCTCAGTAATCATCCTGTTACACTTGAGAGTGTAACGATCTGCTACCTTCACTCTAATGCCCTCAAACTCCTCTATGTGAATGCCTTGCCTGACTACTAACCGTGAATCAATGAAGTTATGAGTAGTACGAGTATCCAACAAAACAATCACTCGTTGACCAGCAAGAAGTCCACGCAATTTGAAAGACCCCTCTTATTTCATGCAAGAAAGATAAACAACCTTAAGGTTCAAATCACCAACCTCTTTTCCATCACTACCTTCACCATCAGCCCCTACTTCCTCATTATCAGTTAGCTGTTCATCTAAATCAGATTGGTTTTCATCACCATGGAACCACTCCATTTGCCTGTTTTTACCTTTAGGCCTCACAGGACATTCATGTTTTTCATCATAAGGACCCCGACAATAATACAAAGCTTTTTCCTTCGTAGATCCTTAAGAGTTTCTTGATCTAAGGGGGCTGCCATTGGTTTCTTAGAATCTGAAATTTCATTTCTTTTAGGGGCTGCTTTATTATCAATAGCTGATGTAGAAGGCTTTGGCATGAACCGGTTACGCAGAGTAGACATTTCTAAGTTTCTTGCCTTCTTCATTGCTTCCTGTAGGGTAGAAGGATCAAAAGACTTTACCCAACCCTTCAAAGGATCTACTAATTCCTCAATAAAGAGTAACATATGCCTCATCTTTGAAATATTAGTGACCATAATTGAAATCCTTTGAAATTCATTGATAAAAGTCCCCAAACTCTTAGTTTGCCTAAGCTGAGCTAAGTCCCTGAAATAAAGCTTAGGATCCTTCCTATCAAACCATTCTACCAACCTTTCTACAAATTTCTGATAGGAAGTTATACGATCATGCTGTAAAGATACTAACCCATGGTACCACTAGTCATGGGCAATACCATCTAAGTGCAAAACAACAAACCAGCTGGCATCCTCTTTTGACATAGGATGCAAAGTGAGGAATGTATCTAGCTTGTGAACCCAAGCTCTAGCTGTCACTTTGCCACTTCCATCAAAACTGGGAAGTGTTAACTTGCTGGTCTCTTGTTTGAGATCACTGTTCTTAGCCTTCTGTCTGCCAAATAGTCTCAACATAGAGTGCTCCCTCTTCTGACTCACAAATCTATCAAAATTGAAATGCTGCTTAACATCATGAGGTAAAGCATCCCATTTTGCATGTAAAGAGAACATTATTTGTAAAAGAAACCACCTCATCCTCTCCACTCCCTTCATCTGAATCAGGTTTCAGAAAGGTAGGACGTGATGGCCTATTAAAAGTACCTGTATGCTCAGCCTGTGACCTGTGAGAATTGGTTGAACTACTACGTGATACTCTGTCCCTGTTACGCCCCCTGGCCACTAACAACTGCTGAAGTGCATTAGACAGTTGTTGTAACACTGTAGCTACCTGGTAACTGTTGTTGTCTTGCAACTATATTCCTGAACAATTCCCTAGCCTCTCTTTCATCATCATGCAGTGTGTGTCTGGGTGGGCTTCCACCCTTTCTGTCACCCATCTGTGCTGATTGTGGTATATGCACCTCACAACCAGGAAGCTCTGTTCTCATGCGTGAGTAGAATCTGTTAGGATCAAATCTAACCGGTTGTATGAACAAGCCCAATCTTGCAGGATGACAGGATACCTCTCTGATACCACTGTAAGAGCCGTGATGGCTCTACTCAAACCACTGTTGTTGAATTTGTTTTGTTTTTTGAGTTTTTGTATTTTATTTTGTAATGACAAACTATTTACAATGAAATCTGATAGTACACTATGATCATAATGCAATTATATATAAAAAAAAACCTGGAAGTTGAATAGTGCAGATCAAATTAATGAATTATTTGGAAATGATTCCCACACCAAACTTGCAGCTCGAAACCCCTTGGAAACTGATGTAGAAATGCCATGTGGTATTGCCAGAACTGCAGCAGCTTAACACTTCCTATCGTGGCCTCTAATTGAAGGATTCGATCCACCCAAACACCAAAATGGATTTGCAATTTCTCTCTGCTGAAACCGTTATCTATGCATATAAAACCCTATGCCTTTGGTTGCACACTCGGCCACAAGTAATAGCCGCTGAGTAACACAATTCACCAGCACTCAACGCTGATTCGAAGTGTTTATAAATCATGCAAGAATCGTTCAATCCCTGCAGATGGAATTCGCTCAAACCCTTGACAAGTTTCTCACCATCAACAATGAAATACATAGGCAGCAAGATGGTTCGATTTTTTCCTACACAAACATATATATTTCTTCATTACTATCGAACCAGTAGCTTCAAGTATACTCCACGCATAACTTGAAGTGATATGACTTTGCAAAAACATTGATATTTCAAATATTTGAAATACATAAACAATAATATCCTTCCACATTGAGTTGGCACCATATTATAAGATCTTAAATGTCATTTAATGACTTAGTCATAATATAAAGTTTTTAAACCTTACTAATTAATTAAGTTAGACTTAATTAATTAACAGTAAACCACTAATCATTCTACCCACCAAATGACCAAGTCAAATCCAAATTCTTTGATAGGCCCATCTCCAAATCATCCTACCACAAATAGTATCTGACCGAAAATGAACTTACTTAAAATAGTAAGTACCACAATAACAAGCAAATGATGGAAACAAAGGTAGGCTCCAAAAGCATAACGACACTGAAAAATCGTAATGATGCCAACAATAGATCAACTAACCAACGAGAGACCCTCAAATAAACACATTAGCCCACGAGGATCGCAATGATGGGCTAACAACTATCAAACTATAGTTCCTTCTAAAAAGGGGACATTACAAAGACAATAAAGAATAGGTATCCCACACCCCGCATAGATGAGTTGCATGGGGTTTGTTACTTCACCAAGATCGACTTGAGATTTGGTTACCATCAGATACGGATGAGAGAGGAGGATGTGGAGAAGACAATATTCAGGTGTCATTGTGGGCGTTTCGAGTTCCTGGTTATGCCATTCGGCCTAACCAATGCGCCAACCACATTCTAGTCTTGTATGAGCAAGGTGTTTCAACATTAGTTGTAGAGGTTTGTGTTGATCTTCTTCAATAACATCTTAGTATTCAGTCAGTCTTGGGGGGAGCACTTGAGACACTTGGAGGAGGTGTTAGATATTTTGGAGAGGGAATCCTTGTATACCAAGGAGTCCAAGTGCGAGTTCGGGATGACAAAACTTCTCTGCCTAGAGCATATTATGAGTGCAAAGGGATTCAAAGTTGATCCAAAGAAAATCTAGGCTATTATTGATTGGCCCCCACCCAAGAATGTCACATAAATTAAGAGATTTTTTGTGTTATGTGGTTTCTACAGACAATTTGTGAAGGGGTTTCCACAGTGGTCAATACCTCTCATAGATTTGACGAAGAAAGGGGCTTTCATTTGGATCGAGGAGGCACAACAGTGTTTTGATCAGTTCAAGCAGTTGATGGGCTCGTGCCCAGTACTTGCATTACCGGATTTCATTGGGCTCTTTGAGTTATAGTGTGATGTTTTAGGAGAGGAACTTGGTACAGTGTTGATGCAGGACAAGCACTCCATAGCATTCGAGAGTTGGAAGTTGAGGGGGCTAGAGAGGAGTCACGGTATTTACGATAAGGAAATGTTAGCCATCATGCATGCGTTGGCTAAGTTCAGGCAGTACCTTGTGGGCAACAAATTTGTAGTGAAAACAAATCTTAACAGCCTGAAATATTTCCTTACTCAGTGGGATCTCAATGGTCGTTAGCAGAAATGGGTTAGTAAGCTCCAGGCTTACAATTTTGATATTGCATACATGAAGGGGAAGAAGAATATTGTTGCTGATGCTTTATTGAGGAGACCCCACTTGTGCTCTATTGGTGAGATTGCATATGATTGTTGAGGTTTGATTTTTGCCGAGTATGCTAAGTACACATAGCCTACTGGTATTATTGATGGGATAGTCCAGGATGACAAATATATAGTTGCGAATGATCTCATCATTTAGAAGGGGCAAATCCTTTTGATATCGGGGTCAGAGATGAAGAGGCAGGTACTGCATGCTTTTCATGATGCACCTATGGCCGAACATCTTGGATACTTTAAGACATACCGACAGATACGAGAAAGATTCACTTGGAAAGGGCTTAAGTCAGAGGTCCTTAGATATGTTCGTGCGTGCCCTACCTGCTAGCAGAATAAATAGGAGCACACTTTTCTCGCAGGTCTATTGCAGCCCTTACCAATTCTGAGTAGGAAGTGGGAGTGTATCTTGATGGACTTTATCAAGGGCTTGCCAAAAGACTACGTTGTGGTGGATATGCTTACTAAATTTGCCCATTTCTTTCTGATCACCACTACATATATAGTAGTACAAGTGGCAGATTTGTTCTTCCGGGAGGTATTCAAACTTCATGGGTTGTTGAGGAGCATAGTTTGTGACAGGGACAACAGGTTCATGAGTCATTTTTGGCAGGAGTTGTTTAGGCTCAGTGGCACCGAGCTCACTCCGAGCACTAGCTAACTTCCCCAGATAGATGGTCAGTCAAAGGTTGCTAATAAATTGTGGAGGGATACCTTCAGAACTACATATTGGGTTAGCGAAAGACATGGGTAAAGTGGTTATATTTGTGTGATTACTATTACAGCACGACCTACCACATGTCCATCCCAATGTTACCCTTTATGGCATTGTACATATATGATGCACCTAGCTTTCTGGATTTGCTTTTCGGTGATAGTAGAGTATGTAGTGCTAAGGACCTCTTACAGGACAACCATATATTATGAGGGTCTTGAAGGAGAACATCTAAAAAGCTCATAATCAACAAAAGCAGTATGTCTATCAGCGCAGGGTTGACCATTCATTTGAGGTGGGTGATATGGTATATCTTATGCTGTAGTCCTACAGATAGTTCACTCTCAGGAAGAGTGGGGCTGAGAAACTTAAGCCGCATTACTATGTACCATTTAGAGTCATCAGGCATATTGGTGAAGTGGCTTACGAGTTGGAGTTACTAATTGACAACCGGGTACATAACGTCTTCTATGTGTCTCGCCTTAAGAAGACGATTGGACATAATGTGATACCTTCTACATTGCTACCACCTCTTGGTGAGGAGGGGAAATTGATTTTGGTCCCTGAGGCTATTTTGGATACACGTGAGAGGAGACTGAGGGGGAGAGTTATCAGGGAATATCTGGTTAAGTGGAAAGATTTGCCGGTGGAGGACGCTACATGGGAGAGCGAGCACATATTGCAACACTTGAGATTGAGGTTGCTTGAGGACAAGCAATCTCAGGGAGGGCGGACTGTAATGTCCCCTCCTTAGGTAGGTCAGTTGGCAGATGAGGTTGGCCTATCATTTTGTTCCCGCTGGCCAGCAGATTGTGTAGGGGACCCTTTTAGGGGGCTTACGGAGACATATCAGGGCTTTGTGAACCAATTTGACCAGTTTTGGGCAGTCTCCTAGATTTTAGGAGGAATCCCTATTTTTTAGGGATGGACTAGGAATTAACTAGAGACACACCAGGAGATCTATGGGATCATCTTGGAGACTTTCGACTCAGTTCCTTTTTTTAAGGAGAGTTCCTAAATTTTAGGAGATGAGTGTCAGCTCGCAATGGTCGGACAACATTAGTGGATAAGGGTCATCGGACAAAACACAAATCGGGGTTTAGATGAGCGAGCTATGAATAATTTGGGAAATAATTTAATTTTTTCTTAAGTTGGGGTTAATAAAATAATAATAAGAAAAGTAATAATCACTTTATAATATAATAATAAAGTATAATAACAGGGGTTTTGGAGCACAACTCCCTAGGTGATTAAAATAAGTTATAACTTATTGGTTGGCCACCTTTTAATGAGAAAAATGACCCTCTTCATGGATCGATCCCTAGGGAGGCAAATTAATAAAATTAAAATAAAATATTATTTTATGATGATTGAAAAGGGTGGGAAAACCCTAGAGATAATTTGAATTGCTCAAGGAGGGAAAAAAATAGAATTAAATGAAATGGGAGGGAGTTATTTCTCATCATCTTGAATTCATTTTTACACCAGCATTTGTGTGGAGAGCTCTGTGAAGGGTTTTCAGCAGATCCAGGCTTCTGAGAACGCAATCTCTCAGAGGATTAATTGCCTACCAGTGGGAGAGACCACCCAAACGTGATTCTACAGACAATTTGCATTCACAGTTGCAGTAGAGGGGAAGAAAATCATTGGAACAGATTTGTATTGAGGCCAACATTATATCAACAAACTACAGATCCAAATTGGAGGGCCCAAAAATCAATTTCATACATCATAGTGGCTAGCCATACCTGCTGTAGCTCAGATTATACCAGTTCTTGTTTCCCGTCACAGGTAACTTAATAATGCATAGACATAGTACAGGAAATATATTACACACAGAATATATCATAGAATAATAAATACTTTCATTAATCATTCCCAAAGGTTACAGTAATAGTGTCTTCCAATGAGCAA